>FIZT01027621.1:0-14080 GCA_900065295.1 Paracoccus marginatus | reverse complement strand
TCGCACGTTGTATTAGTACCTGTACTCAGACGCGATATTATTTTGTTATAGATGCCCGTGCCAGATGCAGTCGCCCACTCGTTCAGTTATCCGCCCCATTTTGACTATTTGTACATACATATATAAAATTTATCCTGACTGTAAAAATTACTTTAATACATTTATTTCTTTACGATCAATTGCGTAGCCTACTTAGTTTGATTTTTGGTAGGTAGTGTAGGTGCGTTTTACATGCCTCCTCGTTTCTCTCTGGTTTAGGGTTTCTCCTCCTCCCTTCGCGTTCGTATTCTTTTACATTCATTGATAATTGTTTCCAAGGCAGCGAAAGCAGGAAAAGAGTGAGAACGCATCGAGTATGAACAGTCAAACACGCATCAACGACGCTAACGTCCGCTGGACGAAAAAATCCCCCGTCATAACAGGTACAGAGAATGATTTGTATCGTTTAAATTTGTGACGTCACACGCGCACCACACACCCACGCGAGTATTTTTTTCTCGGTTGGGAAAATTCCTCGATCGCTACCTTCGGGATCAACTCGAAAAACACGCGTGTATCGCCGCCACAGTTGTGTACCACTGACACGCAAAGAAGATAT
Organism: Paracoccus marginatus; assembly: GCA_900065295.1. Classification (NCBI taxonomy): domain Eukaryota; kingdom Metazoa; phylum Arthropoda; class Insecta; order Hemiptera; family Pseudococcidae; genus Paracoccus; species Paracoccus marginatus. Next base: position 13,482 of record FIZT01027621.1, on the reverse strand, counting down.
GTCTTTAGAATTCGAGGACAATAAGTACAAGAGAGATTATGTTTTTTTATAAGCGTATTTCCTAAATAGGCTAATTATAGAGGGTTTGTAAAAACTTTGCGCCAGTCACTAATGTTTCCAGCCGGCGAACAGTAATATTATTAAGGGACGATGCAGATGGCGACGAGTTGCACTCGAATACAAAATATGCATCGTCGAGTTGCTTATTTTCATCACTCGTCGCTCGAAATGAAGACGTACTTAGTCGTTGAAATAATAAAGGTGTTTCGTTTCGTTCCTTTGTTCGTGAACTGTAACTACGAGATATTATTGCGTAAAGTGATCCTCTCTCGTTGTCTATACATGAGTATACAAATTTGATTTAATAAGCGCGATAGCAACGCAGACGTGTTATTTTCATTCAACTGGCAATCCGATAGTATAGTCATTCTTATCGTTTGGTAGTGAAAAAAAAAGGAATGATTCGAAATATCTCGTCGACGACATCGTGTTCCGGGATTTTATAATAATTTTTCATTCGAATAAAACCGCAGGAAAAATCATTTTTCTTAATCCGTGATGAAGTCACTCCTCCTGGCGCAGAATCCGTCATACCCGGAGAGTAAAGAAATGAGCCCAAATCCCAGGTGTAGTCTTGAGTAAACCTTGGTCGTGCCATCGTATTAATATATCTTTATAAATGAAGTCTTATTTACAGTATTCGGTATTTAAAAGAGAGAAAAAAAATGCAAGCTAGGTAAGATTAAAGAGCGAACCATCATCGTCGCCATCGCCATATTCATCATCATCACCGTCGCGTCGTCTAGTATAACGCGACCGAAGGTAATTTTTTCTCTCGACGAAATTAAGACGACGACCATGACGACGATCATGAAGAAAACTCGTTTCATAAATCAAGTCAAGACTCGAGCTTTACGAGTGACAAAACAGATTCGCCAACTGGGTAGGCGAGGGGCAGGGTCATGTTGCACGGTTTGCTATACATGTCACCGCAGTCGTACATTAATATACGACTGACGAAATGGCAACCCCGCTGTTAGGTTAATTTAGTGGCCCGCGGTAGCTGCGGGCCTATGCTATGTTCTATTTCGAGTGTTTTTCTTTCATTTTGCTCCGCGCAACAGTCTCGACCCGCGAAAACGAGAAGCACCCTCTTTAGAGATTTCTTCTGTTTCTTCGACTTTTTCTCGTCGTCGCTCTAACCGATGAGATAACTTGGGTAAACACTCGACAGTGATTTAAATGAATTTGTTATCGTTACCGCGCTATCGCCGCTCGACGAGTATATCGCGTGCTTTTGGCGGCGACATTTACAAAACATTTTGTTTTTATCTTACTCGTCCCCGCCACCACGCCATCGTCCGTCATCGCCGCTCCATCATCGTCCATATCGTTGTTCTTATTATCATCAGCCTCGTTGACGACGATGAATAGCAGCCATATTACACAACAATACAGCGAGTAACTTTTTCCGCCCAGTGTGATACGTTACGTTGGTCGTGGTACGTGAAGTACCACCGTCCGCGCGTCCGCAACACAACCCACGTAGCTTTTTATATACCTGATATTATACGAGTATCCCCTTCCTCGAGCCACCCTCGCAACAAATGAAACTTTATCACGTCGTTTCGTTCGTTTTTTGTGTTTTTTTTTTTTTTTGAAAATAAAAACGTCCATCAAATATAGGTACATCCGCGTATATTACTGGATCGGAAAAAAGGATACCTTTTGTTAATCGCACTAGTCCAAATTACCCTCAAATAAAAATGTCACTCTTGAAGCGAGCGTTTGCAAAAGTTCCACTGAGTTTCGTCTTCGTTTAAGGCCATAGTTATGCGACGATATCGAATTATCACGTCGTGTTCTCCACCTCTACCATCGCGTTCCTACCTTGCGTAGCTTTATTTTTAACGGATTTTCGCCCAACGCAGGGTTTAAAATTTTTTTTTGAACCCAAATAACGACGACAGCTTGACAAGTGACAGAAAGTTAGACAGTTTTAATGGAGTAAGTATGTTGAAAAATTGAAAATCGACTTTAAAATTCGTCTCAAACAAGGAGACGCTCTAATTTCACTCTTCTACGAAAATTTGAAATTCGGCTTTGATACTTTTCTGGCAAAATTATTTAACGTTTTATTTTTTCGATTATTTTAATTTTTTATTCTTTTCATTTTTGAAAAAAAATTTCATTGCTAAAAAAAAAGTGGTTTTTGAAGTTGTCAAATTTTGCAAAGTAGTTGAATTTTTTTTAGATTTTTTTGATTTTCAAGGAAAAATGATCATTTTCGAATTTTTCTAGGGTTGAAATTTGATTTTTTAATTTTTTTTTTTAAATTGAAGTTTTTAATTTTTTTTTAAATTATTTTTTTTTCTAAATAAAAATCGGAATATTCCATTTACCATTTTATAATGTGTTTTTTTTTTTATTTATTTTTTTCAGATTTGAAATTTTTATAGAATTCATAATGAAGTTGATTTTTTTTCTTGAATATTATTTTTTTGAATTTAATTATTTTTCCAAAAATTGAATTTTTCCCATTTTTTTTGAAAACACCCAATTTTTTAATTTTTTTTTTTTTTTTTTTTTTGCAATAATATTTACAATTTTGAATTTCTTTGAAAAAAAAAGTTTTCAATTTGTAGTCAGACTTGTTTCATAGTTTTTTGTGAAATTCAATTTTTCGAATTTTTTAGTGAACTTTAAACGTGTGAGAACACCAACACGTACGGTCAGATTCTCCACAAAGCCTACCGTGCCATCCCAGATTAAAGAATTAAAACCCGAGCTCAATTTTCAATCGGAAAAAATTCAGTTTTCACACGTTTTCAGCCAATCGTCGACTCTATCGTTCTATTAATCCGGCCACTTCCACATTAAGTTAAATCTTAGGCACTAAACGAACGTGCTTGTTTGTATTATTTACGCAGCAGCTGCACGTGTTTATTTACTTTGTAAAAATATTTTCTCTTCGAAAACAATGCGAGAGAATTGCGAAAAAAAAATGCTGCGAGGTATTTATTTACGCGATTCTGTACAGTTGATTTAGTTCGTTTTGAAAAGAGAGTAAACCCATACTAAGCGTATACGAGGTTCGCTATTATATCACAGTTTACAGAATGTTTCGAAAAGTACATAGCCCGAATATGTAGGTATGTAGTTGTAGGTACACAGGTAGATGCTCCCTATAGATACGTGGAATAATGTGCCTGTGGGTAGGTTAGGTACTAAAGGACATCCAATACGTAGGTATGTACGTATTATGTCAACGATTAATCCGTTCAATATGATGTCGCTCAATTTCCGTCCTGTTGACGCCGCAGGCCGCGAGGTCATCATTTTTCATTTTCTTCTTCTATATTTTGAAGTGAAAAAAAAAATCCGACACGTCATTTTTCATAAATGGACGAAGAAGAAGGCAGAAACACAGTAATAAGATAGAACATCGTTGAAAAAAACATTCCGAGTCTCCCTATTCGTATACATCGAGGTGGATTAGTTCAGCTCAGAGGCAGCTTAAATACACTTCAAATGCTCGTCAAGATGAGTACAATAATTCTTCGATGAGTTGAAAAGAGCAGCTCGAATATACGCGTACCTGTACGATGACGACGACAGCGACGGTGTTGTGAACAGCGAACACACACAATATACGTATAGAAGACACTTTCTCGAGAAGCAACACTTGACATCATTTCATTTACACTGTCTGGGGTACGCATATATAGTGGTAACACGATACACGCCTCACACGCATTGCTGCAGCCACCGTTACAGTGTACGCAAATACAGAACACGCGATACGAATTTACTCCACGTGTGTTGCGAAGATTAGCATTTAAGAGGTGCTACGTCTTATATGTATGTAGTATAGATGAAGGATTAATAATACCACTCTCGTATGCTAAGAGACGTCGACGATGAAACAAATCGTACATAGACTTGTACGCAACACACCTCTAATTCCACACTGAGCAGCTCTCTCAAGAGCCCGCAGATCAATATTGTTCATTTACCAAACACTCGCTAAAACAGTTACGTGTGAGAAGTGATAACTGCACCGTGTACATACGTACTATATTCTCAAAGATAAATGAAACCCTCGTACGATACTACATAAAATCCAGCTCTAAAGTACCACGTACGACGCACGTATCTGTCTGCCGGCATCTCCTGCACGTATTATATGTATAAACGGTCGGAGAATACTCCTGGCGCAGTAACCGCCGCGTCCGCAGCTGTACCCCACGGCGAGATACCGGACCAGACTTCGAGTCGACCAGCACCCGCTCACCTCGTAATGAAATAGACCTTTTAAATATCGAAAATAAAGCTCCTTTTTAGTACACGGCGTTATATTTACGTTTAGTACACGAGTACGAATGGTAGGCACATACAGTCGTGTCATGGTCGTTGAAACGTGCACAGGCTCATTGCACTGCACGCTCTACTCTCAGACTCGCTCGGTATACGTCTACGTATTTTTTCTTCTTATATACTGCTGTATCCGGAGCAACGTGCCGCTATATAATTACGTGTATCTGACAATCTGTACAATATAGTGTTCTCTTACGCTCTAAAAAACTTGTAAAAACCGTTCTATATGCATTATTACGGTTTTTTTTCTTACTTCCTTTTTTTTCATTTTACTCTCTCGCTTCAACATTTATACTTATGGTATTTGTACGTAGTAAGTATGTGTATGTATATGGATGTATGCAAACGTTGTTGGTGTTTTTTCGTCGGGCCTTTTACGCGCGTAAATACGTTCAAGAGTCGAGAAAAAGTGTAGTTTGGAGCAGCGTGGAGAAAGCTTGAAGCATATTTCACGATGTTGTACTATCTACGAACCCACGATGAGCGGGTTAAATAAACTACGAGTGTGAAGTTTTTCAAAGTAAACATTTGGTTAGCGAATGATTTCATGTCAAATGTGTACACATTATGTGAAGGCGAACGCGTTTATTCGCGTGTTTGAAAATTGAGAGAAATATGACGACCCGTTGACGTCGACGCGTCGATACCAGAATTATATAGTGTAGTCAAAAAAAAAAAATTAATAGAAAAAAAAAGAAAAAAAGTACATTTACTTAAAATGCGCAGATAAAATGATTGGAAATTTTTTGAATATGAAGAATACCTGACTATCAGGTACATTTTGTTGATTCGGTCCATTTGAGCGAGGAGGTGGAACTCATGTGGAAAGATAGAGCGCGCTGTAAGGGAACTCTCATTTGCAAACAGTGAAAAATCATTGATCTTCAGTCAGAATTACAGCGCAGGAGCTGATGAGTTCAAAAATTTGCTGATATCAAAATCAGTGAAAATATCACTGATACTTCAGTGACTTTCACTGATTTTCTAGTGACTTTTCAGTGATTTTTCACTGACATTCAAGCGTATTTTCACGGATATTTCCAGTGTTTTCGGCGAATTTCACTGATTTTTGCAGTGTATTTTTCATCGGTATTTCAGTGACTTCCCGGATTTTCTCGATGATTTTCACTGATATATTGAAGTGTCTTTTCACTGATATTTTCAGTGACTTCTGAGTGATTTCTTTTCTAAATTCCAGTTGAAATATTGGTGCAAAATTACCGAGATTTCAGTAAAAGTGCTGTAATTTCAGTGCTATTCCTACTGAGTTTTTCACTGATTGGCTCATGTGCTGCAAGTCTGACTGAAGGAAGATCAGTGATTTTTCACTGATAGCAGATGAGAGAGTGAGTGGGACAAATGGTGGTCCATGCTCGTGATATGGTGGTGATAACATTCATATTGATAGAATGGCATGGCGTATCGTTGCCTTTTTCATCTGCAATCAGTGAAAATTCACTGAAACGTCAGCAACAATTATAAAAATTTTCGGTGAAATTGACTTGAATTTCAGTGATATCTTCTTTCTCTCTCAATCTGGATTTAGTGAAAATCACTGAAAAAAGTCAGAATTGCAGCACAGGGGAATCAGTGAAAAAAATCACTGAAATTTCGGCGAATTTTCACTGATTTTCCAGTTATGTTTGTGACTTTCACTGAAAGATTTGTGGAAATTGCTGAAAATTCAGTGAAAATTCACCGAAAATTCACTGATTTTTTCACTGATTCCCTGTGCTGCAATTCTGACTTTTTTCAGTGATTTTCACTGATTCTAGATTGAGAGAGTTGATTTTTGTGTCCGTGAATTTTTTCACGAAACAGCACTCGTGCTACAATTCTGTCCAAACATCAGTGATTTTTCATTGATGGCAAATGAGAGGGTGGAGCTGCTATCCCTGACGTTGAATCAGCCAATGGGCAAGAGCCTGCCATTTTTGCAGCCTTGCCTAGGAGTCTAAAAAGAGAGACTAAGGAGACCTACATGCGTCTCCTCATTCCATCGAATGGATTGAACTAACGAAATGTAGCCTCAAAAATTAGCGCTCAAAATACCCTTCAACTTATACTAAATATTCGAGAGTAACCTCGTACAATGATATGGGAAAACTTCATTTTCGTACAAATGAGAACGACATGCAAGGTTTCCCGTATAATTATCTTTCAATTTCCTCCCATAACAAGAGTGAGAAGCGCTCGTAACTCGCATACATAATCAAATAGCGAATGTTATTTCGCATATCTGTACACACGAACTCATTCACCAAGTATGTGCACAAATTACAATGATATAATTGCAATACGATACAATTATGATGCGATACGAGTTTACAAACTACACGCAAACTTATAGGTATAGGGTACAATCAGATTAAACTGGCAAACCATATCTATACTGGGGGTGCCTATTTAAGCAGCCACCGCCTATAAATGTAAATCCCAACTTGTTAGATTTAATTATACGTACGGTACGTCTTCTACGTACCGATGATGCTGCAACCCTTTCATTGTGTGCCAGCTCTACTTTACACGATATGCTTACATGAGAAAGACCCCTTCATATCTATTTGTCATTTTTCTTTGCCGACTCTTATAATACCGCAAAAGAACTATAGATATGCGTGCGAGTGTACGCGGAGTGTAGCTATTCTGTGATGGCGAATTTCACGTCCACTCTCGTCTCTCTCTCATTCTCTTTCTGTACGTGTGGTCGTGTACGCAGTTGTTTTTGTTAGGCTCTTTTATCAGTCGTAGTATAAGTGAACTATATGCACACACACACTCACAAGTAGCTACATATTTTATGAGACTAAGAAAAAAGAGTCTCATTTACTAAAACGAGAGCACCGGAGCACGCATCGCACTAGGGCTATAGCGCTCAGCACCGGTACACGCAGCTGACTGTGCTATACGAGGACGACGAGTTCTTTTCAAAATAGTTTCCATAATAAATGGCGCGTATTTAATTATTTGCGTATCGTTGTTGTGGGAATAGCAGCGCCGCGTTATTTATCTGCGATAGAAGATAAACTGCCCTTCTCTCGTGTTTCGTCCAAACTCTCAAACTTTCAAAAGCTCTATCATCGAGGGCTACTTAAAAAGGTCGGACGGGTAAATGGTATACGAGTGTACGATGAAGGTGTTTCAGTGGCCTGAATTTCGCCAGAATGCAAATTCGATTTTAGGCAGAATTCTGCGGTAAACTTGCCAAAATTTGATTACAATTCCGGGTAAAATTCTGTAGACTTTACCAAAACTATGGGAATTTTGCATGAAAGAAATTTTGATTTTTGACAAAATTCTGACGACATTGCCGGAATTGTGGTATCATTCTGGAAACTGTCAGGATTGCCAGAATTTCCTCAAAATTCAAATTCTACTTTGGGAGAGGGTGACTATATACAGGATTTTCAGAATATTTCAGATAAATTTTTGACTTCTGATTCAAGTCAGGCAAATTTGCCCAAATATCCAGATTGTCAAGATTTTTCAGGAGGTGATTTCGATTTCTAGAAAAATTCTGCCAATTTCTCCGTAATTTCCACAATTTTCCAGAACGAAAATTCAACTTCGGGTCGAATTTCGGCGACGTTGCCAGAATTGTAGAAATTCTTTACAGAAGAAAATGTAGTTTTTTTGGCGAAATTCTTGAGATTTTGCCAAGTACATTCAATTCACATTTTCAGAAAGGGCATCCACCAATGAACCCAGACGTAGACGTTATGAACTCGAAATTAAGCTCTTTCTTGGTTAAACTATCGAAAACATTTGGTTGGAGCTTGCTTTTCCCCAACAAGAATATAGCACTTGAAATCAATAGGGGAAAAGTGCTTCAACCGACTGATACACCTACCTACCTATACGTAACTGGCGTACAAAATACCCCATTCGTTAGAGAAATAAAAAGCTCTACGAGACCTTAAAAGCTCGCGAAAATTAAAATACTAAAATTGCATTTCACGCTTATACGAACATACTACTTAGCGAATGTTCTACGTGGAATACAAGTGTACAGTAGCGCGGGCAAAAGGGTACGTACTAAACCTTCCGCGCGCCGTATACTACTACGGTGCTTCGTGTATTACGTACGAGCCAGGAGAGACGATAAAAGTGATTTTTTTCCACGGTCGCATTGCGAGAGTAAAAACGTCTGCGAAATTCTATTTTCTTTGTAATTGTCTATCCGCGAGCGTGCTTTCTGGCATTTCGTTTTGTAGTAAATTTCGTTCAAGAGCTTCACCATTTTATTGCCATACGCTTCTTCTTTTTTGGTCTGTGTGTCGGGGTTTGTTCATTTGTGCCGTGTTACGCCAGCCGACCAAAGCTTTCTGTGTAGATATGGGTACAGCGAACGGCGGCCGTAGTATAGAAAAGCTAAGGCTTCACATCAAACGAGATAAATTTATCTCGCGAATTGGCTTTTCATACATTTACGATTGTTATTGCCGGCTAACGTTGCTTTCTTTTTTCCGTTCATCAATTTCCTTTTCTTACTTACGGTATACGCCCGGACCGAGCCTTTCGACGTTTGCTTTGGCGCGATTATAAAAGTACGTATATATATGAGTGAAGTGGTACGATAATCTTCTCTCGTATTTACCAAGATTTTCGGCTCTTTTCCGCAACAGCGAAGCCATTCCGCGACGTGTTATCGTACGAAGTGGCGGAGTTCTTTATTTCTTTTTTCATTTCGAAGACGAAGTCGTCGCGTTAACGAGTCTTCGACATCTTATCGCATACAGAGCTCTTTCATTACACCAGCTTTAAAATGTTTCTGATGAAAAAGAGATGCAATTACCAAAAAAAATTAATTCGTTGTTTTAAATTTTTTTCATCGCCTTCAGGGTACGTTAACTTGTTATTTACAGTCGACGAACGTTAAAAAGTTTCATTACGTTGCAAAGGCATAGGTAGTAAATGGAATGAAAACAAAAACACCACTTTTCGCCCTTTGAATCGACATCGAATTATTTTTCCATTCCATGAATTCGCACAGAACTGAACGTACCCTACAAATGAACAGTCAATCGTTGATCAATCGATGCTGAATTGTCGTAGAATTAAATACGTAAAGCGAGACCCTCTTCTTCTGAAAATATTTCCCCCATTTCTTGTATTCTTATTCGCGTACAAAGTTGAGCTGTGCAGTTGGCGCAACGGCATCGCTGTCAGATTCGTACCTCGTACTCGTACCTGTTGAACGCGTAATTAATTACACGAGTTCGGCGCCAAACTTGGTAAACCCGAGTAGTAGGTATTATAGCCAGAAAGAAAAAACCGTTTTTGCAAGATTTAGACGAGCGCCAAAGTTACGCCAACAATGAAACATAAAAAAGGCATTATTAAATGCTCAGTCAACCCCGGCCGCCACAGTACTTACAACTTTACTCCCAACTACTGCTGCTGCTGCTGCTACTGCGACAATACCGTCGTCGTTGTATACAAAATACAATTCAAGCTCGTTTTATATCGGTTTACGTATTATTACACACAATGACGATAAAAATTGCGCTTTTCTTCTCGAATCTGTTTTTCAAACTGTGCTTTGTACCTGCAACTTCACCAGATGCCATTCAGCGGTATTTGTCTGTTTGGAGAACTTCGGTCGTGCCCCCTCCACCCTCCCTTTTACGGTTGACTAGCATTCCAGGTCGCGTAATTGATTTCTGCAAATAGCTGCTATAATATTTGTAATTTTTTCCTCGTTTTTCGATTCATTATTTATTAATTTTAGCTAATTTTTCCATTTTTGTGATATTTTAAAATTTTATAATAATATTTTTTGTTTTCGCAAGCTCTTCATTTTCACTTACATAATTTGAATTTTTATTTAATTACTAATTTTTTCAAGATTTTAATTTTTTTAAATTCTCATTTCTTGGATTATTTTCGATTTTTTCTATTTGATTTATGTTGGCACGATTTTCAATTTTTACAAAATTTCTCATTTTGGCCATTTTCAAACTTTTTGTATTTTTTTTTTTTTTCCATTTATGCAAATTTTGAATTTTTATAAAATTTCAATTCTTCATTTTTTTTGTTGTTTTCTTCCAGGGTTTTGACTTCGACTTTTTTTTTTTGTTTTTGCTAATTTCAAGTAAAATTTTCAATTTTATTTTTCAAAATTACAGATTTATTATTAATTCACGTAAAATTTTCATTTTGCAAAATTTCTGATTTCTGCAAATCTTTCAATTTTTTGCAAAATTTTCAATTTTTTTATGATTTTTGATTTCTTGCAAATTTTAATATTTTTTCATTTTTTTAATTTTGGAAAATTTTCACCAAATTTTTGTTTTTTACTCATTTTTCATTTTTTACTAGATTTTGGTTTTCGAAAAATTTCATTTTTTGCTCATTTTACGATTTTGGCCATTTTTACGAAATTCTCAACTTCAACAAAACTAGGTAAGCTGAATTTCGATGTAAATTCGCTCGCCATAAGTTAGTCTGCTTACATAGGTACCGTGCAAGTACATTTGTAAAATAGGTGTATTTCTAATGCTAAACTTTTAAAGGTCGACCCTTGTAGTTGTAGTTAAGCTGAAAGCGAAACGACATACAGGTACCTATAATAGCGTTTACGACGGTATCGAATGGAAAGAGCGTCGCGTGGGTCGAACCTCAAGGGTGGAGATGGCCATCGAAAAACGTCGGGCCAATTTGGCAGAAATACATACTACCTTAATAATGTCGTTTTGTTGTTGTAAAACGATGTGTAGTAAACGAGATTATACGACCTATACGAGGCGGAAGGCAGGCGACGCGACGTACTCGTATACGAACTTTTTTGCGATGTGATCGGTATTTTGAGTATCCAGCTCGCGTACCTGACTCCGTCCCTGTGTATGTAATATACCTTCTCACTGCGAAGAAGAAGTATGGAACGCACTATAGTATAGGTGAGAGCAACGTATAAAGAGAATTACCCGCGTCTAATAGCCCCACATGTATAGTCTGGTGGCAAAAGCGTGCACGACGAGACGGGGCTGAAGCTACGAAAAATTCCTTTTCTCGATTAGGATTATATTTATACGTACTTGGACTTACCTACGTACTGCTACAATGGGTGGAGGTGGAGGTGGCTGTCGATGTCGTCGTCGTCGTGTGTCGAGCCTGGCAACGCGATTTTTACGCTTTTTAAGGCCGCATCTCGAACGATGCGGCAATTTTGTTTCACGTGTAAGCTGTAAAATGCTTTATTAGGTCGCGCAGATGATAGGTAATCAATTTTTTTCACTTTCTTTTGGTGGCTCGACACCACCGCACGCCGCCGTTACCGTGAGCTTGTACCGCGGTCCCCGCCAGAGAAAGGATGCCTTCGCGTCGATGTAAGAGTACTTTTCCATGTAGTACTACATTCTGACTATGTTTATTACTAGGAATTTTCGCCGTGTTAGACGATTTATAGCGTCGATATTTTTTTATAAAATGTGTAGCTCTAGCAGCAACAGTCGCCGCGTAAACCAGAATTCATGCGTGTAGGTAGTTTCGAAAACCTGCGCTCGTCGAAGATGAGCGAAGAAAAAATAAACAATAAGTGTAAATAATGTAAAATATAGCTATACCGAATTACCGATATATGACGCGACGCACTCGAAAACAAAGTATTGGGAATTGGAGAGAAAATGAAAATGTACTCGCTTCGAAGTCAGCGAGTGAAGAACAATGTATACTTACGTAGGGAATTTTTGTGAAATTTTTGATATTTTTGTCTCAAGCTTTTGGTGTGGGTTTTGATTTTAATTTTTTTTCTCCTGATTGGATTCAGATGCATTTTTTCTAGTTCGGTTTTAATAAATAATTGAATTTCGAAGAATTGATGTATTTTGTTAATTTCAAAAAACTGACGAATTTTAATAAATTTTTTACCATTCAGAAATTTTGAAAAATCGACACATTTTGAAAAATTTGTCAATTTTTAGAAATCAGTGAATTTTGAGAAAATTGCACTTTCTGATGAATACTTGCATTTCAAAAAATTGACCAATTTTAAAAACTAGTAAAATTCTACAAATTCTGAAAAATTGACCAATTTTTAAAAATCGACAAATTTTGACTAATAATTTGAGAAATCGACAAATTTCGAAGAAATTTCACTTTCTGATAAATGATAACGTTTCAAAGAATTGACGAATTTCGAAAACTTGTAAAATTTTACAAATTTTGAGAAATTGGCAAATTGTGGAAAATTGAAAAATTCTAAAAAATGGATCGATTTCTAAAAGTTGAAAAATTTTGAAAATTTTGAGAATGTGACAAATTTTGAAAAAATTGCTCCTTCCTGTAAATAATTACATTCCAAAAAATTGACGAATTTTAAAAACTTGTGAAATTCTACAAATTTTGAAAAATTGCCAAATTTTGAAGAATCGACAAAAGCAAATTTCAGTGAAATTTCGAATAAGTGGAGATTCTCACCAATTCTGAAAAACTGATGAATTTTGAAGTAATATCGAAACATTGAGTTTTATTGTTAACTGCCTCGCCAAATTTCATTAAAATCCTAACACAAAACAAAGTGAAGTGGTTTTGTTTGCATTTACCTATATCTACTTTAATATGATTATCCGACTACGTGTACTTTGCTTACCTACCTAATCCATGATTTGTATTGTTTCTTTGTTTTAGGTGAGTAACAAATTTTGATCTATGCAAGTAAAATAAGATTAAAGCGAGTAAGTTATGATTATTGTTTTAAAGACCAGAGTTACCTATACTTGTGGTGGGTAAGCAGTGTGTGCATATTTTTAGTTGTGCTCATTCGTTTGAAATATGGTTTCAGTTTTTTTGTTTGTTTGTTGTTTTTTATTTTGATTCATTATGAGATAATAAGGTTTAATCTATCTGTCTTACTTTGACACCCTTTTGAATGACGCCTAGTCAGGTAGATGCTAGGAAAAGTTGAATTTCGACGACGTAGCTCCTTTCCCCTTGGGTTATTCCATCCAAAAGTGTGATCCTATTTTGATAGAAAAATTGAATTTTCTGTGGTTTTTACGTTTCCAGAACAGTGGAATTTGCTATTCGAGAGCAGTATTGCCGCTTTTGCATAATTATGCCAAATCTGGCATATTTTGAAGTTCATCTGGCATGACCATTTTGCTT
>FIZT01027620.1:0-20860 GCA_900065295.1 Paracoccus marginatus | reverse complement strand
AAGGGAATTAGGGAAAGACTTTTTTCGCTTAGCTGTCTGGGGTTCATTTAAACACCCTGTACATAGGTTCGTGAAAATGAAAACTTGAATTTTCTCTAATTTGACTACGCGTTTATGTATTGAATACAATTACAAACTCTGTCTGGGGGTGGTAAATTTTTGAAAACTTTGTTTCCCAAGAATTAATCAAGATACCTAGGTACATAGGTCAACCATACAATCGTTTTGAAGCGCGGTGAAAGAAATTTGTCAAGATGACTCGTTCATTATCTGCATAAATTATTATACACACACACATGTTCATAACTTGTACTTACGTGCATGAAGAAACAGAATACAGAAAGCCTTCCGTTACATTGTTAACGTACCTCTATGATGTATGCAACCCCTCTCTGTAAGTAGTAATTAAGAATAATATTCATAGGTGAATGTGAATATTAATAAGAAAAGTTGACCGATGTTTCTGATCAGCGATGGACTATAATAAGTAACAGTTTTTTCTACACATCTAATGGTAAAAGACGTTCGTTATGGTATGTAGCTTGTTGCTTGGTACCAATTGTTTTTCACATCTCAATTTTTCAATCAACTTTTTCTTCAATGAATTTCCCAAACGTGTAAAGTACACACTTGATAGATTTTTGCAAAAATTTTAAAATAATTCAAACAAATCCTATTGTTAAACATACAATGAGGTCAAGTAACGAAATACAAAATAAATATTCAAATCTTAGAAAATATTCATCTGTTTGAATGATCTGCGAGAAAATCATCGTAAACATTCTTTTGTTCGTGATTAACGATCTGCAACTGGTATCAGTAAAACAATGATGGCAAGTCTACATATCTCGTGTTTGAGGCAGTGAATGGTCTGTGCAGGTGAAATAACGTTCATCTACAGAAGTAGTGATAAAAATTCTGTTGTACGCTTCACACAAAAAGTTAATTACCATTGATACTTTTGTCTTGATGTTTCTCTAAACACTTTTGCATAATAAATCGGTTTATTAGTTGAATGCATTCTTCTTTTTCAACTTAACGGAACGAAACAAATGAACAGAAGTATAGACTTCAAAATGCGTAGCTAATGAAATGCGCCTGTGATTGTGAGATATGCAACATATTGTACCTATATGCATGCGGATCAACAACAACAAACGATTCAGGTTGGAAATGCGGATTTTTTGAAAAATCATTACGATCGTGAATTAGTGATTGCTTCTTATTAATGATTAGACGGTTTTTACTACCAAATTTCAATTATATTTCTTGTCGGATCACAGCGACCCGTACTTGCTTCACTGAATTTGAAACTTTGTTAACCAAGAAATGATTATCATCAAATTAGTCGATGCTAAATTACAAAAATTTAGGCTGTATTGCAATCACCACTTAAAAAATGGAATTATTTCTCATCGCTGATCTAACGAATTTCCAAATTTGACAAACGCGTACGTGAGAAAGAAAAACAATTTCATATAAATTAGATTTTTTAATACAAAGTTAAAGAAAAACGTGACTATACAACATGGTTGAACTCCAATACTTATATGAATCAACTTCCTCCAAATTAATCAACGATTCAAATCAAGATAACTACACAAGAGAACATAATTAACAATCTATTAAAACTGCGAATGAAAAATAAATTAGTGTCGAGATCAAAAAAAGAATCATTAATACGAGTGTGAACGTAAATGATTAACTTCTGACGCAGAAAATCTCATACCGAATTGATACTTCCAATAAAATTAAAAAATCACAATAAATACGCATTAGCAATCGTTCAAAAGAAAATACTCCGATTAAAATTGGGAAATGCGACGAATCATTTCCGATAAGTACACCGCAAAACAGAAACGATTGCAATACCATCCTGTTTTTTTGAACAGCAAGTAGATATTAAATAAAATACTTTAAAAGTTGAAAAATGAATGTACGAAAAATGTGAAAAAATATCATAAGATGAACATAAAAACATATCTATAGCAACTAAAAATTGCAACGTTAATACGGTTTTAAAACACCGCCAAATCAATACAATCAACTAACTTTTCAAGAAGAACTAAAAATCGGCGTCTAACTTGAATTCATTTTCGCCACTTGGGAACATTACTCCACTTTTCTTGTATTCGCCAACTCTTTTCTCGAAGAAATTCGTTTTACCATTCAAAGAAATATTTTCCATAAAATCAAATGGATTTTCGGAGTTGTATAACTGCAAAAAATCATTTAGTTAAAAAAAATGATGCAACAATGTTGATAAATTACGCCACTTATTACTTCACCTTGGGACAACTCAGCTCCACCAACAATCTATCGGCTACAAATTCAATATACGTCTTCATTAATTCGCTATTCATTCCAATCATTGATACGGGTAAAGCATCGGTCAAAAATTCTTGTTCTATTTTAACAGCGTCACGAATAATTTCGGTAATTTCTTCAACACTCGGTTTTTGAACCAAATGTTTAAACATCAAACATGCAAAATCGGTATGTAAACCCTAATGGACAAAAAATAACGATTTAGATAACCTAGCAAGAAATCGATAAAAATTCAGCAATTTCAAGGGCTTACTTCGTCTCTTGATATCAGTTCATTACTGAAAGTCAGTCCAGGCATTAGGCCTCTCTTTTTAAGCCAGAATATCGCAGCAAAGCTTCCGGAAAAGAAAATACCTTCGACGGCAGCAAACGCAATGACCCGTTCAGCAAAAGTAGCGCTTTGATCAGCTATCCATTTCAACGCCCAGTCCGCTTTCTTCTTTACACAAGGCATTGTTTCAATGGCATTGAACAGAAAATCTCTGAAGTAAACAGCGAATTAAAACACTATCCAAAGTACAACATAGAAAACATACGTTTCGTACCGTTCAGCTGGATCCTTAACGTAGGTGTCTATCAATAAGCTGTACATCTCGGAATGTACATTTTCTATGGTGATTTGAAATCCGTAAAAGAATCTGGCTTCTGGAATTTGAACTTCTTGAAAGAAACGCTCGACTAAATTTTCATTGACAATACCATCAGATGCCGCAAAAAATGCTAAAACGTGTGAAATGAATTTTTTTTCTTCGGGTTTCAGTTTTTGCCAATCTCTGAGATCCTAACCACATTCCGCAGATTGGGTATTAGTACTAAACGTTCAAATCAGTATAGAATGAGTAACACAGTATGTGAATTATCACCTTGTCTAATACCACTTCTTCAGCGGTCCAAAATGATGCTTCAGCCTTTTTGAACATGGCCCAAATATCATCGTACTTGATTGGCATTATTACGAATCTACGAGGATTAGGCTTTAACAAAGGCTCCATTTCAGGAATGAATTTCTTCCGATGTTCGGACATGCCATGCGTTTCCTTTGGCTTCAACGATTCAATGGATCGGCCATTGTAGGCGATGTTCTCTTTATCTTCATTAACGTTACTTTCGTTAATCGAAAAGTTGGAAAGCTTTTTCGTAGCACAATACATTATCGTTGCTTTGATGAATTTAAAAATGAAATTATCACCAGAAAGAACAGAAAAGGTAGCACTTATGAGTTGAACTCACACATTAACCACGAAACAAACTTCTAACAGATGACTGAAAAAAACCGCGAAATCAAGTAACAAGTTAGCACTTTCATAACCCTACTTCTCGCCCTTTCCACAATCACGTACGCATTTCGATAAGATTCTCCATTTCCGCTGAATTTTATCCGTCGTAAGTCGTAATACTTGGGTTATTTTGCCGCCGAAAGTGAACAAGAGCAATCACATGATTTTTGACACGAAATTAGTGGGTGGGTTGGGTTACGCGATCGGGGGGAAGTTTAAAGCAATAGAAATCACGCCCGGTAATTTGCTAATTTCGAATTTTGTTAATTTTTCAATTTATTCCAGTAGGTTCGCTATCTAAATTATGAAAAATAAATACGACACGATAACTGTTGAAGTCAATAAAATTTACAATCCCACACTTTTGTCGTGTTTTGAATTCTTGAACTTGAATGAAGCGATGAGCTTTTGCCAAGATGAAAAAGTCGGTGAAAAACTGTTGAGTTTAGTCATTTTTGTGCTTAATTACTAATAATTACTGTTGCTTAAAAAGTTCGTGATTTATTCAACGTCCTGGGAATCAATTTATGAATCAAAATGGATGATTCTGCGGTAGGCGATTCTCTAAAAAAAATCAAAAAACTTGAAGAACGAAAAGCTGTCGGAGAAACTTTGCTCCCATCAATTGATCGCAAAAAGACGAAGCATGCTTTACGAAAAGAAACATTGAAAGTTTTAAGAGTGAAAAAGAAGGAGAAAAGGGAACGACGGAAAAAACGAGATGAAGAAGGCCGGGAAAAACAGGTACCAAAAACTATTGAATCATGCAGAGAACCAGATACTACTGTAGTGAAAGATGCACCCGAAGACGTTATAAATGAAATTAATCGTGACATAGAAACCGATGAATTGAGTTCTTACTTCAATAAAGAGTATGAACCGAAAGTACTGATAACGTTTTCAGAAAATCCCATCAAGGCCTCTCGACGATTCGCTTTACAATTATGTAAAATAATACCCAATTGTATGAGGATTGGAAGGAAGAATACATCTATTAAAAGTATCGTTAAAGACGCTATCCAAAAAAAATTTACCGATATAGTTGTGATAAATGAAGATAGATTTGAACCCAACGGTTTATTACTAATACATTTACCTGAAGGACCTACGGCGTATTTTAGGTTGAGTAATATTAAAACTTGCAACAAAAAGCAAATGAAAGAAATAACTTCGCATCGTCCCGAAGTCATTCTGAATAATTTCAATACCAGGTTGGGTCAAACTGTCGGTAGAATGTTGGGTTCAATATTTCATTACCAGCCCGAATTCAAAGGTCGACGAGTAGTTACTTTTCATAATCAACGAGATTACATATTTTTCCGACACCATCGGTACAAATTCATAAAAGGAGAACCATCTTTGAGAGAACTCGGTCCAAGATTCACCTTGAAATTACAATCCGTTCAACGCGGCACCTTCGATTCTAAATTCGGCGAATACGAATGGAATATATTTGGTAGAAGGCACGAATTGGAAACCAGCCGTAGAAGATTCTTCTTGTGATTGATGTTTTTGTCGAAGTTTTTGTACGTTTAATTCGTAATTATTAAATTTTTAAAGAATGCAAATGAATTTTGATTTTTATTAACATTTTATTGCAAAATCATAAACAACAATTAATCTTTTATTCTATCAATTTGTACAGCTTTTATTTCTTCAGAGAGTGGAATCCTACTATCACATGCGTTTGGATATCCTTCTACATACCTGATCCAAGCATTTGAATCCATTAAAGATGGATAAAGTATTTGATTTCGTATATTATTACAACCGCATTCTTGTTCATATGTCGCTACTAGAAGAGTTAACATGATGATGATTCCTCCAGCACAAAATATGATCAACCCCAGAAACTGGCAAGTTTCTATTTTTTGATTAAATGCAATAGCTTTTTGATCTAATATTTCTAAATTATGCTTGATTCCTACTACCGGATTCCTCAGCGGTGTTAAATTAGCCGCTAATATTATAACAATGCCGATCAATAAAAAAACTATCCCAGTCATTACGCTGATCAAAAACCAACAGCTCCTTCGGCGTCTGCCAGGTTCCACGACGAACTCAAAATCGTCTTCCTGTAACAATACAACAATATTCGTAATTTTTTGAAAACATGAGCAACCACTCAACTATGAATAATTGTATGAATGAAAGTTGAAACCTACCATCAAGTTTTCAGTGTCATAAGCTGTTTTGTTGACCGGTTCGTAGAAGTGGTGCAAGTAACTTTTCACTCCGTAATAGATTGAGGATGTAAATGGTTTCTTATTTTCATCTAATGTAAAACTTACAAATCTATTGGGTTTTGTTTTTTTGGTAACGTTTTCATTTTCGTGATTAATTAAAATACTTTTAGGTTTTTTATTTTCGTTGTACTCGTTGAATCTTCTTTCGTAATTGCTGTTTCCATTTTTCTCGCATTGCTTTTCCAGTTGATTTACAAAACAGTCGTCGTCTTCAAAATCGCATAATTTTTCTTTCGATTCTTCGTCGAACAAAAATTTTTCGTGATTTTTGCATGTTTTTAGTATTGTTTCAGCGACCATGATTACTGGTTTAACATTTCCTTCGATAATCTGCGTGGCAAAACAATAAATATATTTTTATAAAATAGGTAGGTAAGTAAGTAAGTACTAAAATTATATTAAGTAGGTAGATAACTTGAATACAATTTTCATGATGTTGATATTTTGAAACTGCAATCTGAATCGAAACGCGAACATAAAATTAGATTCAAAATGAATCAACTCAACTCATATTCTTCGTGCGAAACACTTCGCTTACGTATCTACTAAATATGATTACGGGTACGTAATAATTATCAACAGAAATGAGAAATGTCCATAAGGAAGCGTAGATAAAATGAAAGGAAACTAGGAAGATAATCACAATGCACGAAAAAATTGATATCTATTTATGTACTTTAGTTGCGTAGGTGTTTAATGTTTATGTATGTTCCTCGCCAATTGATCATTTTACATGTTTTAGCTACTTAACCTTTGAAAATTACTGTAAGATACATTTTTATATTTTTTTTAGAATGGTTGAGCTTTCATCATTAAGTATTAGTCACGAAATTTATGCGTAAAAATAATTCTACAGGTGAGCACAGGTGTACTTCACACCCTAATACTAAGGTTCAACTTTCATTGCTAGAAGACAGCAAAATATTGGACGTAGGGAGCTTGTAAGCGTACACATCGCAACAATTGCTTGAAAAAACATCGCATACGTACCTATTTAAGCAACCAAAGATCAAGTTTACTGTAAATAAATAAAAAAAATGAGTAAAAAACACCAAAGTATGATTCCACTAACGAAACATTACGGTTTGAAGTCCGCCATTCAACTAAGGGTTGAAACTTTTAGGCGTGTAGGTTCAGTTTCCATGGTTACCCAATTCATTTGACTTTCAAGTTCTGTTTACTTCCTATGAGGCACGTATAGGGTTAAATATTTTAGCAATAATTTTAGAAATGCGGCAAAGAAAGGATATTTTTATATGAGAAAATTCCAGCGTTAGAATGTCTGCTATGCTGAATTGCTGAATAATCAACCACCAATTTTCTGAAAATAAAAATACCGATGCACCTATTTTTTAATATTTGATAATCTCTTGACTTGTTTATGAACTCACTCTTCGTCATTTTTTACTTTAAATTTGAGAAAATTGAATTAAACCCAAACTTTCAGCGTAATATGAAGTAGGATGCGAATAATATCACGGATTTATTAATTTTTCAAATCATTAACAAATAACGAATCATGCGAATGTCCCCTAACGTAGGTATCACAATTATTTTCTCAATAATCGTCTAGGCTATCAATTTCATCTTCATACGAATCACCTGAGGTTGATTTCTTACCTGGAGAACATCGCATAAATGATATGAAACAATATTAGATACCTATTACCTACGTAGGTAAGGTAAGGTAAGTATACATATGATATGCTTACTCGACAATGACCATTCTAAATATTTGATAAAAGCGAACGAAGTTGCTGCGAATGCAAGAGTAATACCTAAGAAAGCCATCAGTGCACGTTTATATTCCATCTGCGATTTTGGCGGACAGCCCTTATTTTTATCGAGAGCTTTCTTCAATGGATCATTTGAACAGTCCTTCGCTTAAACAAGAATTTGGTTTTGAAAAATGAATGAATTAAATTACAAACTAGTTCGTAACATTTACTAAGTAAGTAGATTGAATATCCACATCCAGTCTACCTACTTACTTGTGTTGGAACAAGAAAAAGTAGTGCCAAAAATCCGTTGAAGCTGAGTCCAATTTTCCAATTTTTTGCACTCGCAATAACCATCCGGGGAACCAAGAAAAAACCCTTCCGTGAATTCTAATTTCAAATCAGCTAGGCTACATAAATTAGCGATATCTTCAACGGTGAATTCGGTCAATGGGTTTCCTTTTAGATACAACGACTTTATTGGAGGAGCAGGAAAACTTAGATTTGGCATAGTATTAAAATTGTTATAGTTTAAGCTCAAGGTTTCCAGCTTGATATTTGCCTTCAGATCGAGAGTGGTATAGCTATTATTATCAGCGATGAATGTCGAAAGATTTTGTGGTAAAATCCACTGATGAAAATCGCTGACAAGATTCGAGGAAGTGAATTGCAGGTATTCCAAACTCGTCATAGCGCTGAATAATTCCTTTTGAAAACCACTGTCGCTTGTTTGCTTAACGTTGTTATGGCCATGCATTATCAAACGAATAAGATTTTTTGAATATTCACTGAATATCGAAGGTTCTGATATGTTCATTTTGGCTTGATTTGATAAATCTAAAATCTAAAGTGTTTCTTAATACTTATTAATTGCGGAAGTTATACCTTGAAAAGTCCATTTTTTTGCATATAGGTTCAACGTAATTCAACATACATGTACATTTGTTCCTAGGTATGGAAGTACATCTAACGAAGTGCCCACCGAGGCCATTGAACAGTTAACCGTTGTTAACCCATCTCCAGAAGTAAAGGATTTACATGTAGGAGTGCTTTTCTCTACGTTGCTCCGGCCTTGGATTTTGACCAAAATTAGCATGAATACGATTCCTTATGAATTTTCAATTCGAAATCAAAAATAAGTTCATCATCAAGAAATAAACCAAACAACTCAACACTGGGCCGTAAAAATTTAGTAGGTACTGCGACTTACTGGATAACCACATCACATAATTATTATTCATTTGCATCGATCACGATGATTTTTGAAATCGAGATTCTCGTATCTTCATGAAAAATAAAAGGAATGCAACATTCAAGTAAAATTTGTCATCAAGAAGTTTTATTCAATGAAGCGTGCTCCAAAATCTGAATCTGAACTTGATAGCGACAGATCAAACAGAAACACACCAATTGCGCTCTGCATTGATAACGTACTTGATATCAGCAATGGAAAATTCAAGGAGCCAATAATTACCTGCAAGAAACTACATTTAAAAAGATCAACTCGGAATTTTATAGAATTTTCCATGTGATCAAACAAAAAGCCGTTGAACCATAAAAAAATTGAAAAATTCATCTATTGCTATATTATTTCTGTAATAAATTACAAAAAATTACAAAATACTAAAGCCTGGTTTACAACGGGTCGTAGAATCCCTACACGATCATAATAGTCAGATTAATTTCGCTATTATTAAAAAGAAAAATTAGAATTGTTTCGTAAGGATTCTGCGGCCATATTAAAACGAGGTTTAACCAAGATACAAATAAAATACTCGTACATACAACTTGAGAAAAGATATAGATTTTAGACAAAATATTTAAAATTAAATAGAAAAAACCTCTCTCGATCTGAAAATAGTTCGCATTTTGTGAGGTCGAAATCTCACATCATAAGGCATCGATAAACCTAAATAAACCCAATGGTGTACTTTGGACACGCGTGCACTCGAAACGTACTCGAGACGACGTTTCATAAAACATATTATGCTTGAAAAAACCGTAGTTAGAGCATTTAAAAAGCATATTTCGTCCTCATGTCTTCCAATTTCTTGGCTACTTCGCCGGGAGTTTTATCCAAATCTTCGGCTATGCTCTTCTGTTTGGCTGCTTCGATTGAATTATATTGCTCGCATAAATCACCATCGATGACATTCTGAAACAAAAGAATAATGTAAAACCTCTCTCAGCGCTATCGTAAACGCCCATCATCAACATTTTAAATACTCACTTTAACCGGATAATAATACGATCTAAACGACAAGTGATCCCTTCCGCATAACGGCGGATTTTCCGCCCTCATGTGCATTTCTAGATTCTGGAAAAAATCTTGATCCTCGTGCTGCGTAAACGGTACAAATACTCCTACTGTACCACTCAACGTAGTATACACGAGTGATTCGCTACCGCCAGGAATAAGGGTGGCTTTTTGCAACGACATGCAGATCTCGCCAACGTGGAAATTGGAAATGAAATCTGCTTTTTGCGAGGCTCCGTTCAACAGCCCACGATCCCACAGCGACTTATTGCCAGTCGGATCTTCGTCAACTTCGTCCGATATCGAACTAGCGATTCGTATCACAGCAACGTTACCGAATTTATCGGCGGCGGCGACCGTATTATAATCAAGAGTGGTCATCGTTGTAATCCATCGCGGCTGCGTATCATCGGCGAAAATGATCAGCTGATTTTCGGCTCTTTTGTAGCGAACCATGTAGACGCTTTCTTGAACGTCGCTCACATAAATACGCGTGCCCATCGATTCGATGTTCACGATCAAATTAGGAATATGTTTGTTTTCGCATTTACGTAACAGCTTCTTTTTACCGATATCGTACAATCTTAGTAATCTACCAACACCGACTAGAACTCTGCCTTGGAATGCGCAAATAGCCGTTGGTACTTCATCGACAGGTGTTTTGTGTACCAATTCCAACCCGGTGCATGTGGGATTTACTTTATAGGTATACAAAAAGCCACCGTTCACTTGTCTCGGATTTAGTTGCAAATCTTTGGCGACACCGAGTACTAAAAATAATGTATCTGGGTACGTGATAAATCTAACTAAACCGATACTGACTACCGCTTCGTTCTGTTCAAAACTGATAATTTTTTCAGTCCGCCCTTCGATTGGTTCTAGAATACGGACCACTGAAGCCCACATTCCAGGTCCCGCTTTTGGAGCGCCGAACAAGTGCTCGGGTAAGTCTTCGCTCAAGAAGGCGTCTGCCATTTCTTTAGCCAACTCTTGTTCTTCTTCGCCGGCGGCTTCTTTCATTTCTTCGGCCATTTGAATACGACGTTGTTTTTTGGTTTCTTCTGTGTAAGCGTTATGCTCTGTTTCGACGATTATCATGTGTTTCGTTTCGGGATGTATGACGAATTTACGAGGAGTGTATTGAACCGGGAATGAGATTTGGTTGAATACAGCTCCGAGTTTGTCTAGGGCCAAAATACGCAACGTGTTCGTCGAAATGGCTACGATTCCTTCGGGACACTGCTCCGATGAGAAACCGGAAGCGTATTCGAGACTTTCATACGACAAAGGCGTCAAATGGAAACGGTTTTGGTAATAGTAACTCAACCATGTACGACTGGACATTGCTAGCACGGCTTCGCTGCCTTGCATATGGATTCTAAACAATTTCACCGGTTTTGTACCCAAATATCTAGTCCTGGTGTCGCCAATATTACCGGTAACGCTGTCCAATATCGTACGCAATAATACACCGTTTTGTAAACCGATATTTAAATACAGTACGGAAGGGCCTGCAGGTTCTTCACTGATGCCATTGCTAGTTTGTTGCTCTTGAGAACTTCCAACACCCATTTCTACGATGCATAGTGATTCAGCTGGAGCTGGCAAAGCTTGAGTATCGACTTGTGATAAGCAATCCTAAAATAAGGCAAAATTTATTAGAAAATCTTTTAGAAGCATCAAAACGAATTGACAAGAAAAAAAAAAGAAACGTCTCTCACCGAAGGATCTAAAGATATAATTCGAACAGTGTTATCATCTAAGCCTACAGCTAAAAATCTGGACATTTGTTCTCCAGAAGGTGCGTTTGCTAAAGCCATACATACAACATCAGCTGTCATTTCTTTTCTTTCTTTGTATTCGTTCAATTGTCCAGTCTGAAAAACATTAAAATTTTTGTTATACGTAAAATTTGATGAATAAAAACTATCGCATTTATAGCTTCAATAAAATAAATTAAAAAGTGCAGTTGTTTCTTCTTCGAGACTTTCCTAGTAATTGATACACTAGAAAGGCGATGAGAAGAATTTAGTGTGGCACGAAAACTATACCGTTGATAAAAATTTCGTCGAACGGTTAATATATTTTCGTGCTCATTCACCATTCATCAACTTACCGGGTCCATTTCGAAGTACACCAATTCACCAGCAGTCAGAGCAATCACAACTTGTCGTTGATTAACGGCGCATTTTAATATCTTCTTTTTACCAGGTACTTTCCAATCGTGCATTCTTTTATCTGCTCTAATATGTCTGACACCATCAGGATACACCTTAAAAAAAAAAATAAAATAAAATACATTTGACACATTGAGTATTGATTACTCAACAATTCACCAACCTGAACAACAGCATCATCACCTAGCGCAGAACACGATAGAGTGGGTGTCGTACCCAAGAAACCAGAATCTGATACTTCTTCAACAGTTTCTCCAATCGACAATACCAGCGTCGCGTTTAAAAAAGATACAATAATGTAGGCGTCAAATTCCTCTGAAACAATTCAAAAATATTGCCAAAAATCACTATGAAGATCGCATACACCAGACGTCTCGTGTCATTCTTGAATTGTCTGTAAACCTATCAACTTAGGCCCGATGGTTTTAACGCTCAAACCGCACCTGTAAAATAAAAACACTGGTGTTTTGATGGAAATTTTTTTGAACACCAGTTTTAATTAAATACGTCTCATCAGATGAAAAAAGAAAACGCTCGACTTTGAATTGCCAATTTTGAACCGTTTATTGCTTCATTCAAGCGAAACCATGGTAAAATAAAAGTACTAGTTACGTTGTATACTAACCGTCAATACGTCTCTTGACAGTCCATACGGCATTTGGGGCACCTGGCAACTCAGAAACTGCCATTTCAGATACTTCTAACCCGTGTCGTAAAACGCGAACAGAAGATCGGGGTCCCCGGCCACAAGCCATGTAAAGTTGAGGAGTATCTTCTCCAGCTGCAAGAAAAATATATATTCAGGGTTTGTTTTTATTCTCCTAATATTTTATGCTTTAAAATGATATGATCAGATCCGCAGGTTAGAATCACAAGTGTGAACACTTCAATATTTGTCGTGTAAAAATGTCATCATTTAAATGGATACGTATTGTTATTTGTTAGATTGAGGGTATGAGATCAGATCCGCAGGTTAAAATCACAAGTGTGAACACTTCAATATTTGTCGTGTAAAAATGTCATCATTTAAATGGATACGTATTGTTATTTGTTAGATTGAGGGTATGAGATCAGATCCGCAGGTTAAAATCACAAGTGTGAACACTTCAATATTTGTCGTGTAAAAATGTCATCATTTAAATGGATACTTATTGTTAGATTGAGAGTAAGAGATCAGATCCGCAGGTTAAAATCACAAGTGTGAAAACACTTCAACATTAGTCGTGTAAAAAATGTCATCATTTAAATTTTAAATTAATACGTATAAACTGAGATCACAAGATCAGATCCGCAGGTTAAAATCATTTTTTACATCAATAAAATTCGTGTAAAAATGTCATCATTCGTGATGTTGGCTGTCAAAGAGATTAATTCCCTAGTCAATCTTATTCATAATAATTATTACGAAAACTCAAATAAACCAATATTCGAATGTAACGCACGTTTCCACTCTAGAAAATTATCATCGCATTATCTAGAAGGATATTTGTACGTATTAATATACCAATACAGTTTCAACCAACAAAAACATGAATGCCAGTCACACGTTAGTATTGGTACGGTAATTAGACGAGGGATTTAACGAACCTAAATCAGCAACGTGACAACTTAAAATAGGCGAGAGTGATTCCATTTCGTCGACCAGAACCAAGTTACGTAGTTGTCGAGGAGCGAAGAAAAATGTATCTCCTTCTTCGAGTGGCATAGCGGAACTGAATTCGGGTTCGTCGTCATCATCACCCAAATGCGCAATTTGGTATAAGTAGCTGCAACAAAAATTTCGAATTAGATTCTAAGTTCTCCGCGTAAATGCGATCCAAGAAAAATATGTACTCTTACTGATTTCCAAATTCCGAGGCAACGAATAAAAATCCAGTTTTCAAAACACATAATGAGGTAGCAACAGGGACAGTGTCGAAATACTTGAGTTTGATTTCGGTAACCATTTCATCATCGGTTTCTAAAGTTACTTTGAATATATCGCCTTGTTCAGTTTGAAGTAAGAAGAAAAACATGGATTTAGTTTTATGCGTGGCTGAACATACAAATATCATTCCTCGTTCGGGATCATCTAAATCATTCTGTAAATTTAAATTATTTATAATACATCGAAATTAATAGCAAGTGTTAATAAATGAGAATGTTAGCTAGAGTAAGTAGTCGAAGGTATTTTCAATTTCGACATGATGTATCAACTCGAGCTATTACTGTAGCGCTACTTCGACCACATCACAATGAAAAAATATAATGTGGAGATACGTAACGCATGAAATAAGAGATTCAGAAAAATTACTCACTCGTCTTCGTGGAATCGGACATCGTATATCGTGTTGATCACCGAGATTTTTGTACGTTAAATAATTCTCCGAACAAATAAGTACACCACTAGGGCCGTCTTTATCGCCCGGTACAGATATCAAAAAGTTAGCGTGTTCTTCTAATGGTTCGCTGTATTTACGTACAACGTGATTTAAACCTAAATTCATTTCGTAAAACGTCAAAGTTTGATGAGTTTTTAGAGCAGCGTCTCCTGATGGATCACTATCCGCTTCTTCGTAATCTATTTCTAAGCAAGCAAATAGGGGATTGTCAAAACCTACATCGACACCAACCATATGATACACCAAAGTGCTGCTTTTATGCGCTTCTAGCGGAGACGATATAGTTAAACGCGCTTCCGCGTCACGATTCAAAATATAAACTAACTTTTGCTTTTCAATTGCACCTAAAAACGATCAATCAGTATTAATTTATACTGTAATCTAGTAACGATCAGAAATAAACTTAAGTACCTATCATGACAGCACGTCCTTTAGGATCAACGGCAAGATACTGCCCAGGTACGATTCGACGGCATCCACTTTTGCCGAATGTTTCTTGGTGAACTTTTTCCAACATATTTTTGGTTGGGTTATATTCGAGGATAACAATTCTACCAGAGTCTGAACCGACTACCATGTAATCTGCAAACATGAAATAATTTTAAAAAATAAAACTTTCCTCAACATTTGATTACGATCAAATGAATTCATCAATTTACCTTTGCTTCCACCGGTAAGCCGGAAAGACATCATAGAACGTACTATACCGAATACTTCAACGGTCAGTAAGGTATGAACTTTACCGGTATTCGGATCAGGTCGTAGCAGTTCAAGTATTTTTCCCCGTGAAACCAAAATTTCTTGAGTTTTACCACCGCTGAAGTTGCCATGGACGGCTTGAACGACGCCGGTGGCACGTTGCAGCGTCAGGTGATACAGGAACATCTTGATATGCTGTTAACGCAAAGGTATATGTATTATTATCAATATAATTTTCTTTTGAATGATGTCAACTTACCTACGAGTTCCTTAAAAACTACTAATAATTATTTAATGGTAATTCATAAACATTTTCCAAAAATAAAACACATTTCCCGACAAAACGCCGGAAAAATTCAGGCGTTTTGGACAAGGTACGGGTGGGGTGAAGGTGAACGCCGAACGAATAAAAAAGGTGCCATATATCCTTGTACGAACGTTGCCAAAACTCACATGATTGAAAAAATGAACGACAACTGACTGATTCACAGATTCACACATCATCTCATATCGTTCTTTTTGAAAAAAAATGAATCTGATTCATCTCTTTATCATGAAAATTTTTTATCAGTCGAACTCGGTGCAAAATTTGTCTGAAATGAAAAGTTCGCTTCGAATTATAAATTTTCATAATCTTAGGATTCATAAAGTTTATGGATTCATCAAAAATAGATAAAAGTTGTTTGGCACTACAATTTTTTTGTTTCCAACTGTAAGATGGCTGAAAGAGGTGCTCATTTATCTGCAACGTTTGTGAAAAAACCTTCAATTTTCGAACTAATTGCTCAAGACACTCTGTCTAATACATTCTACTCAGCATTCCAGCATATAGCCAACGTAAGAATAACAAATACTCTAATTTTTTGTCCTGAAAAATCAATAATTTCTAGCAAAAAACTCATGTATCTATTTGATTTAACAGCAATTAGCTTCCAAAAACCCATCACGTTATGGATACCTGGTGGAATGGTTCGAAGAATTCTACTTTGGTTTCAACTTCTTATTACAGTTCCACTACCTAAAAAACTATGGTTCAATTTTTTTATATTTCACATCTTACGCATAAAACTTTTTTTTATAAATTAATATTTTCCTCAGACGCCACGTTCTCTGAACGGTTTTACAGTCTGAAAAGGATTCTAATTCGAGCAAGTACGCCAAGTGTTGCTAATTTGACGAAAAAACATAAATTATGGTCGTTGATATTCTGCGTGCTTTTTCCTTATGTAAGAAACAAGCTGAGAGAAATATCTCTGAGTATTGAAAATGAGGAAGAAAGTTACGTGCTTGTAGGTAGTCGCTCAAGAATATCCGAATAATAAGTAGCATGTTATGGATAATAATTTTTTATTGCAGAAAAAAATTCCGAGAGAATATCACCCGTTTATTACTCAACTACACAAATCATCTCACATCGCCATTGAATCACTCTGCATTATTTACTATTTAAGGTACATGATTGGTAAAAGTGAAACTCATTCAATATTATTACGGCTTGCCGGTGTTACTCTGACATACCACCATGAAAAACCGCAGGCAATTGTTTGTTGGAGAAACATTTTGAGAGATTTTATTTCGGGTAATTGGAGGTAAGATTTTTTTGATTTTCATTTATACGAAAAGCGGTTACCTTGATCTGTACGTCTGTTTTTTTTTTGTTTTAGGTCTTCCATTGATTTGCTACGTATCATGAAAGGTTTTTTTGGGAGAAGCTTGGAAGTGACGGCATTTTTCATTCAGTTTTTAAGCTGGTGGCATTCAGAACAACTTCATTCCAAGTTTATTGCATACCCTGTACCACCTGCTCCCCATGCTGAGGTAACGCTATCATACGTAGTTTTTCTGGAAAAATGTAAAATTTTGAATTGTTTCTTTGAATTATTTTTTTACAGGCTGAACAATTGAACAAAGTCAAGCTGAATAATATTTGCCCAATTTGTAAAAATTCGTTCAAGATTCCCACAGCGCTGACAGTCTCTGGGTAAAGTAAACTAAATTATCAACTTACGATTTGTAGAACTAAGCAGTCTTATAAACCTCTTTTTGCAGGTATGTCTTCTGTTTCAAGTGCATCACAAGGCATGTAATTGAAAATAGAAAATGCCCCGTCACACAACTATCAGCTACCGCCGATGATTTAGTTCGGCTGTACATAGACTAATGATTGAGAGTAAAATAAGCTACATTCAAAGATTCGTGTTGGAACTGTGATCACAGCGAGATAATTACGCAATAAGAGTATTAATTGATTTTTATATCTTTGCATTTAAAATGCAATGTTAGCAATAATAATGGCGCCATCACGAAAAAAAAATTTGAAGACTGAAAAATAATGTTATAGATTTTATTGAAATACACTTTGCTATACATGAATTTATATCTTCAATAAAATGGTTGAAGAAAACCTAAAATTTCAGAGATAAATGAAAGCCCATACTTTGTTTGTAGGCATAATATACATCGCCATATTAACTATAGAATTTGCGTGAAACACAACATAATAAAAAAGAACACTACAAAACAGATCATTGCAAGAAAAAGTACAAAGCTCCATGTTTTATTTATTTTTTTACTGTGTTCCAAAGTAATCATAACTGTATTATTATTTTCTAAAAAATATATTTTTACAAAGCACATCTGAAGAAAAAACGAGTAACTCAAAACTTAAAATACGCACCTAATACGTTGAAATTAAGACTGGCATTACTATACCTAATATTCAAATATAGCAACATTCAGTCGAGAAAACCATCAAAATTAATTCAACGTTCATAAGAATAAATATAAGTTAATACCAAATAATGTAAATGACTTCAATTTAAATTTCATTCATACAATAATAGGTATGTTCGTATTTGTGAGAAAATCAGCGTTATCAAAGACGATTCAACTACGTTCGTTGATGAGTAGCACTAACAAAATCTTACAAAATTGTTGGAGAGAAAAGAATGATTGAACATTCTTTTCTCTTGACGTATAAAAAATAAAAAATACATAGAATAAATGAAAACTTCACGAAAAAATGCGTGTTTCTTAGTTTTTTGCAATTAAGACATCGGCATAAATAAAAGAAATGGTAAACATACCTATACCTATTCTTAATTGGTTTATAACTTTGTACCTGGAAAAAGAAGTCATCGCTCATATTTCGACGCCATTCTACGATTCTACACATTTTATAGAAGGAATGACATTAAAATATGTGAGAATCCCATAAAAATTCACACATAAATCATTTATGTAGTTTTCAAATATACTTACTTAAAAATTATTATCAAACTTTTTAGAAATACTTAATAAAATTTAAATAAAAAAAAAAGATTATATTATCAACACTCACTGACGTTCAAACGCATAATCGCTTATATTTAGCAATATTTTTCGCTTCATTGCGTTCTTCCAACGCTTTTTTTCGATCGTTCAACATTTTTTCAGAAATCCGATTCGCTGTATTCATAATAAAATTGTCAATTATTGTAGTCTTAATATCGAATTGTATTAGACTTCTACAAATAGGACAATTTGGACTCTTCTTTCTCCACTGTTGAATGCAATGATTACAAAACATGTGATTGCAAGGAGTTATGGTTGCCTGAAACAACAATAAGTTTGTAGAAAAACATGAGAGAGAAATTACCACCTCAATTGGATAGCTTACCTCGATAAACATGCCATTACAAATAATGCATTCGAATTCGGTTTCTATCAATTCGATAAAATTTAATTTAACTAGTTTTACAGTTTCGCAACAAAAATCTTCGTTTGATGAACATCCATCTGAAATAATATTTATTCGAGCATTAAAAATTGTTCCCATTTGATGGCCATGTCATGGCAAACAAACGTGTAACACGAATTACCCCGATGTAAAATATTATTTAGAGTTAAATTTTCACATTTCAACGTTTCCGCTGTTTTAGTCAATTCGTAGACTTTAGTTTCCAGTTTTTCTTTATCCTACGCAAGAAAAAATTCCGATTAATTTAGTTTCACAGGTTTGTACGTAAAATTAGTTGCGTAGTAACGTGTTCATTTACCTGTTTCAGTGTATCTTCAGTTTTCTTCCTGTAATTAAGTTCAACTTCAAGAAACTGAATTTTTATGTCTTGCCTTTGCGCGTTCTAAAAAAAAAAAAAAAAAGAAACTCATTAAAAAATAGAATTAGCATTTTTTTGAAGCTAAGTTACCAAAACTTACTTCAGAATATACTGATTCAGCTGTATCTTTATACTTCAAATCAACTTCCAGAAACTGAATTTGCATATCTTGTTTTTTTACCCTCTGAAAGAAATTTTTCAGGAAGAAATTACTAATTATTTGAAATATTAAAGAAGAAAACAGTTCACGTCATACTAACATAATTTAGATCCGTTAATTCTGCTCGTAGTAACTGAATCTTATCGTCTTGCGACTTGATAATTTCTGCTTGACTATTGTCTGAGATTATACTAACATCAGGAACCAGCTCTTTCGTTTCATTATTGGTCAAAGTTGCTATACGATCGTCCTGAGTTTTAATGTGTTCCTCCAAATTTTTGATGGTTTCCTTCAACTCTTGTATTTTCTACGAGTGAAAAATATAATAAGGAAATATTACAAGAAATCGAATTCAAGTATTACGACATGTTTACTTTATCTTCCTCCACTTTTGAATCCGTGAGTTGTTGGTCTAATGAAGTGATTCGTTCATCTTTTTGCTTAATTTCATCTTCCAACATTTTAATATGATCTTCTTGCCAATTTATTTGCTCTTCGTAAGCCTTTATTGTGTTACGCAACGAAGTAGTTTCCTAAATTTGAAAAGGTAAATAACTCGACAGTAGATGATTCTTAATTATACCACATACGAAAATGTCTTACTTGTATTAGCTCTACATTTTTTCTATCCTTTTCATTTACTTCGGAAAGTAATTCCTTCACCATTTTCTGTAACACATACTCATAATCAGTAAATCATTATTTGAAAATGTGATAGGAAATGGATACTTACGACATCGACCGCATAAGGATGCACACGTAGTAGTTTTCGATACTGTGTGCGTAAAGGAGATAACGTTTTGAACTCCTAAAACAGTCATTTGCATTATGAAATGATATAAAAAACAAGATGAGAAACTTAGAAATAGAAATATCTTTACAATATGTGATTCAGCGTTGGGTGAATTCGGTGTCGATTCTACATTTACAGTCGCCTCGTCATTGTCTTCTAATTCAATTCTTACAGAGTCCATAATATAAAAAATTATGAACACCTGTCATGCAAAATGTAATCGATTATAAGTTTTTACATATACATAAAACACTGGTATTTTACTTATCATTACAGAAAGTGACATGCGAACAAGACTTTCAACATACGTATAGGTACATGAATGGTACGAACAACCATTACATGGAGATGCATATTCAAGCAGCGTACTTACTGTAGAAGAGTGCAATTGACGAAGGCGATACTTTCAACAATTGGCTGATGATTAATTCCGCATTATCACATTTAAT
The DNA here is from genome assembly GCA_900065295.1 of Paracoccus marginatus. Lineage (NCBI taxonomy): Eukaryota > Metazoa > Arthropoda > Insecta > Hemiptera > Pseudococcidae > Paracoccus > Paracoccus marginatus. Next base: position 278 of record FIZT01027620.1, on the reverse strand, counting down.
TTATGTCGTGGAAAATCCACCCGAACATTTTCGGAATTCAGATGTATTTTTGATGAAATTATTTATAAAATGTTTTGATCTAAAATTGAATGATGTCACAAAACTGATAAAAAACACTGCAAATACAACGGCAATATGGCAACGTTTCGGTGTTCAAAAATATTACAAAAACAAGCAGGGACACAGATGTCCCGGCAATAGGGTTTCCCTAATTAGTTGTAAAGGGGGCTAAGGAGGGTTTGGTATTGTAAAGAAAAGGAAAAACCCCTCAGGTTTTT
>FIZT01027618.1:0-10564 GCA_900065295.1 Paracoccus marginatus | reverse complement strand
TTCAAAAGGAGGTGCACTTTGGGGACCTCCTGCTCCTCTCCTTTTGCACCTAGGGGGCTCAATTTTTTTTTTTTGGATGTCCCCCACTCAAAGTAAACTGCCCCACCAAATTTGGTCAAAATCCAAGGTATGTTTTTTATTTCACTTCACCCTAATGTAGGTACATTAATCCCAATTTAAAATTTTTTCTCACCTCTAGAGAAATATTTTCAATCAACCAATAAGGCAAACATGGTTCTAAAATGGCAACTGTCGAAGAAGATATGAAAACAGCCCCCAGTATTATTAAAATGAACCCATCTTTTATGAAATGACACCATTTGGAATCACCAACGGCAAAATGGCAATTACTGTTCAACTGTAACATGTTGTTCATAGATATAGATATTAGCAGATACCTACCTACAGACTATAATTATAATGAAGTATACCCAAGGGTGGTGGCCCGGGTTCCGAGTTCCATTCCAGGATCCTTTTTTTTTTTTTTTTGTTCCCCATTCCCTATGCGAGGTGGGGCAGATTTATTCAGTAATATTGGGTTACAAAACATGGGGGCTTCATCACTCACCACCGTCCACCAATCATGTATGTACCAGAAGGTTTATCGATTGGCGAACAGCGGAGAAGACGAAGGTAACAAGGGAAGAATTTTGACAGTTATGCATATTTTAATACATGATACATTTTAGGGTTCCAGGATCCTAACAAACGGATTCGGGTTCGGGTTTGAGGTTCGAGGATCCTAATAATTGGGTTCGGGTTTTGTTCCAGTTCGGGTTCGAGTTCGGGTTCGCACTAAGAATCTGATTTTTCTGTGTTTGGTTCGGATTCGAACCTAGAATCGGGATTTTCTGGGTTCGGTTCGGGGTCAAAAAAATGATTTTTTTGCTGGTATACAGCCCATTAATTATTACACTTCTCGTAGAATTTCTCATTGAAATTGTCGCATTCTTGCATAGAGTGAGAGAGTGAGGGAGCATGAAGATTTTTTTTCCAATTTTTTTTTCATTTTTTGAATGGAACCCGAAAAACTCTGATCCATGATTCGGTTCCGGTTTAGGGTCTCGGGTTCGGAGTTCAGAGGTTCAAGTTCACAGTTCACGGTTTGGGTTTTGTGTTTTCGGGTTTACACTTACAGTTCAAGGTTCGGATTCGGGGTTCAGGTTTTTCGAGTTCGTATTCGAATTCGGTTCAGGTTCCACCAAAAGTATCGGGGTTTTTCGGGTTCTGGGTTCGGTTCGGGCCACCATCCCTGAGTATACCTATACACAAAGCATCAAGCACACTAAGAAATAGAAGCCAATATATATGGAAGACAAAAAATATTTCATCCTTGTAGTGATATGGTACCTACTAAAAAAGCAGGCTTTCGCAGCAAGCAACCAACACAGTTGGGTATTTTTTACAAAACTACGAAAATCCACCCTTAGGTTTATATTTTATAATAGTGCATATCTAATTTCATTTTAAAATAAAGACAAAATTATTCACAAAAGAAAACCAACTTCATAAACGTAAACCATCGCAAACCATTTGAATTTCCTAGCACATTAAACTTCGCCTCGTTTTAGCTATTTCCTCCATTTGTAGAAAAATTATACTTCCAGATGAGCTTTCGCAGTTTAAGGAATCTCAGCACAGAAATTTATTATCCGTGTTAATTATTCCGTCAGCTTTTAGTCTATAAGCTGTGTAGGAAGACGAATTGATAACTTTTCGAAACAATTTTTATCCGAAAGCTCGGCTTTGCTGGTTCTACATATCAGGCCTACCTACGCACAGTATAGGTCAGGCGTAGTGAGAAATTTGCCGAATATCTCATCGGAGGAATTTCTAAAATCCCTTTTTGAGGTCAAAATCAAAGTTAACAAAACCAATAAACTCAGGTGTTGAAAGCCGCTCATTCTGACACCTTTGGGAAGTTTTCATACACCTATATACTTTCTACGATAATTAATATGTCTATTCGTTTCAGCGATACTATACGCTCAACTTTCAGGTAAGTAGGTACCATACATTCTAGCATGAAAAACAATCGCAACGATTTGTTTAGAAATAACCTATTCTTTCCATTTTTTCTCTTATAAGGAGTTGTATGAAGTTTTCAAAATATTTCCACTTCTCCTCTGTTCCCTTTTTCCCCTCCAGTGACTGAAAGTTTCGGAATTGTAATTATCATAATTTTTTCATTTAAACAGATCAGCTTTGTTTTAATGTTAACAAAGTTTGGAGAAAAAAAAAAAAATTAAAAACGTAATGATTTACCTGAGCTTTTATAATAGATTCCTGGTACAATACAAGCAGAACTTCAAACAAAAAAAAACATACAGCATTAGACAGGTACCCAAAGTTTTGGATAATTAAAGAGTGCAAGTTTGCAAGTTTTTTTACCTTAAACAAACGAAGCTGTCAAATATTCTATCCTACAGTCATAAATTTCCACTTAATAAGAGGTTTTGACTTTCCAGAGCCAACGTAGGTACCATACAGAATTCACGAATACCAATCACCGTAACAACTATCAGGTGAAATTTTTTTCAAAAAATCCAAAGAGGCCAGTAAATAATTCAAAGTATAATTAAACCTTCGCAATAACACCCAACTTGGAACACCGAACATTCTCATTATGGAAGAATACGCTTCGCTCATTTAAAACTTATCCAAACACAGTCCATAACGTGACCTAAAATTACAGGCAACTTTGCAGCTTTTAGTGTTATCTGGCAATATCCCGAAACTATTTAGGCGACCGGCGAAAAGCAACTCGGCAATTATTAAATTTGAGATCAAGCTATTAGAAATCATCTTTCATCGAACACTGCGTATGAATAGCTGAACTATTAGCTGTACGGACCCAAAACTCGTATTAACTTTAAGGTACCTAATCGAAGCAGATGGTTGAAAATACGCAGATTATGAATTCTAAATAAGATTATTTAAGCGGATTACATCGTTCAAGTTTGCCTTCAAAGATCGATACAGATTACCCACATCGTTTCCGTATCTCGTTGTAGTTACAACGAAAGGTGTGAAAGGTGCATGGCCGATTAACGATTCGTGAAAAGTATAAGTACATAGTTACCTAATATAAAATATTAAAATACACGAGCTAATAAGCACGTGCATGAAATTACGCTTCGATGCAATTCTACGATTTCCTACCTATATTCGACAGTATTGCTAATCCGGTTAGAATAAACGGTGTTGATTTTCCCAATAAATTATACGTAAATGCTCCGAATGAATAACCAATAAGGATACCGAGCGCTTCGCTACTTAATATTATCCCCATGTATTTGCTCCTTAGATTTTCATCGTGGTAAAATATCCTCGCACAAATACACATTCCTGTCGCAGCATAAAATCATTACCGATACAGATAAATGAGTAGGTACTCACATAAGGTTTCCAACCATTAGAACAGACCAATCAAAACTTATTACCGGATAGTGTAATCAAAACAGAAGCGATACCGTGTAATCCTCTGCAAAACACCAACGCCACGAAACTACTTCCAAAAGCAAACACTATAAAATAATAATAAAAATATACGGATTAATTATATCCAAGTTATAGCTATAGCTCTCGATAATAACGGAAGATTAGTTTCCAATAAGTAAATAGAATTTCGCACGGCAAAGTCGATAGATACACGCAGGTAAAGCTGCCTTCGCCTAAGAATTTTCATACACTCATCTGCGCCGGAAATCTATAGCAGGTAGGCGTTTTAATCTTCAGCCAAATAATAGCAATACGTCGTTAATTTGGTACGGTTTCGATGGTACAAAATTCGCGACGATAAATTACCCAAAATGGCACAAGGTCGAAGCGACCGTGAAATTATTTATTGGAAAGTAATCGTCGTTTGATAAGATAATCAAAATACAAACCGAAAGAAGTCGCTAATAGTATTATGTTGCCTATTAATAACGACACATGATATCCTATTTTCGAAATGAGCATCGCAACCAACGGATTTATGGCTAGTTGGATTACCGATTTTGAGGATAATAAAAGCGCCGCCTTTTCCGTTTCTGGTGGCAGCATTTTTTTCATTGATCTATAAAAATAACGATGAAAAAAATCTGTACAGCAACGTTTAGTTTGTATATTTTGCAGAAAAGTCGTAAAAAAAATTAAGAACTATAAAATTTACATGAAAAACGACCGATGACTTTTCCGCGTCCATCTATTTTATGTATGGTACCTATATACAGTACACGTATAATAATTATACTTACTTGTAAACTAGATTCGTATAACGATCGGTATCATTGCTACATTGCCCAATGCTATTTTCAGAATTTTCAATCGTGTGTAATATATCAGGTAGGACTGGTACTGAAAAAACAAACACATTATTACACTAATTATTACAACAGAGCGGAAATTAAGGAAACAAAACACTTCATATCGATTTCATCTTGATAACAGAACTAAATTTTCGAGTACAAGTATACAGGCTGCGAGTAGATTCCAGTTCTGAGTCACAAATATTCGGAAACTCAACTCGTAGATGTACATATTGATATTTACGTTGTATATACCTACAATAATATCATACCTATTGAAAATTCTTTCTCATGTGTGATACAATACGTTATAGTCGGCCTTACAGCCTATATACGTTCATCTTATGCTAGAATGAACCAATTTCAGGGCAATATTTTCACGTATGTACAAACTACAAAACTCATTCAAGTATAAATCAACTCGATCGTTTCAAACATGACGAGAATATACTTACCGACTGAACTAAGAAGTACATTGTTCAGGAACATGGATAAATACACGACTAAAATTGAAACGTACGAAGAAGTTCCATTCATCCGAGTTATTTGTTTAACAGCATCTGAAAAAAAAAAATTACGACTTCAGTTAATAAAAACAGTTTATAAATAATTTCTGAAAACTTACGGAAGTTTTCTAGAATCGAGACCTGTACGAGTTGAAAAAGTGTGGTAGAGTAAGTACGGCAAAAGAGCTCAACATACTATACGAAACTTTTTCGGCGATACTTGAAAATTACAAATTTTGCCTAGGTACCTTCATAAGGGGTTAAGCACGCGATTTCTCTAAAGAATGTTGTCAAATTAAACAACCGCACGGTACGTTTTCCGCAACATTTGCGAAATATTCGAAACTGACGATAAAAACCGAGTTTACTATAAAAACAAGCTCGAGTCGAGTCCAAGCCTGAGGGATGTTCTCTCGTCTCATATAAATTTTGTAAATTCGCCTAAACAAAACAAGCTCTTAGATTACATTTGTGCTGATGAAACAATGCAGATATAACTTTCTAACGCAGTTTATTAAATAAACAAATTAATGACGCGACGCTGTAAAAGTTGATATTTTCCAACGTTTTGGACCCTTTCCAAGTTTCCTTCGTTGATAAACCATAGAAATCGATTTTTGTTCATTTTTCAACCCCGCAGTACGAAAATATTCTCCACAATTATCGCACCATCACTGAGACGCTGGCGAAATGAAATGAAATCACTTTAAATGGCAGTTTTAAGGGCTAAGAGGAATTACGGCGGAGATTTTCGCGAATAATATTGATATAAAATCTTTCTTAGTACATACGTGTGTGGATTTGCAGAAGTAAGATGTCTATCGCGTCGTCGTTCAAATTAGTATGAATTGCCTTAATTGGTACAATACCTATCAATTATTCATTGAAATTATCAACTTTGATGAAGACAGTACAGAGGCACAAACCGAAACCGAAATGTAAAACAAAATAAAACACATCAACAATCACGGCCATGGCAGAAAACTTTCTTGAAATTTTCAATTTTCCCAAACTCTACCCAGAATCCGAAAGTACCCGAGTTCTGACGAAACAATGTTTTTCTTGGCAGTTGGCAGGGGGGATCAAATCGACCATTATTGTTGATATTGTTTGATTGAAATTAAATAATTATTTGAATGATGAATGATTTCGATTTCATTTGTAGATTTCGATCGTATATCCCGAAAAACTTTTCAATTGTAAATTTTTAAACTATGTTAGGTTAGCGTGTGACTGTAATGAATCAATTATTATTGTCTTGAAGTTGAAAATCACTATCTACTTGTGCATATCGTCGCGCTAATTCCATGAAGAAAACTCCAGACGTTCTCAGAGACTCAGAGACTCAGAGTTTTGGATTTCTTGTTTGTATTGTAAGTAACGTAAGTTAATTTTTTTCTCTTCACGTGTACTGTCATATATTTTACAATTTGTATCGCCATTAGATTGTGAAATGAGATTTGGAAGGTGCATCATTTCACCATCGAAACGAAAGCAGAAGTGATATCAGTGATACTTATAGTCAGATTCGGAGTAGTATATGCACAGTCGTGGAAGCGAAAATATGTTCATTTAAATTATGTTATCAATATCTGAATTCGATTGGTTCAGAACTCTCCTCAAAGAAGGCATCCATGTTGGATCAGTTGGAACGCTCTGCTTCAGAATCATCTCCCCCATACATCTTTATTACGACTCAAGGTAAAAGCTGCAAATATTCTATCATAAATTGGTACATGTACAATACACCTTTAGTTTATTCAATCATAACTCACCGTAGATATGCGTTAGTTTTCGCCTTCTGTCGTTTGCTGATTCTGGATCTGAATGTTGCAGAATATTCATCATGGCAGCTTTGCCGTAACATACGCCGCTAATATGAATTATTCCTGCATTATCTGCTGTCGGACGCGGTTAACGTATAATTTATCGTGCTACTGAAATGAAAACCTGTGCAATTTTCAAACACGTGTTATGAGTGAAACCTACACGACAACTGCAATTGAGATTCAACTCCTCGTCGTAGCAAAATTTTCCATTCTATGTAAACGTTATGTATTTCTCAACTCGGTAAGTTATCTTCGGTAATATCAATTTTTTACGTTACTCGATTCAAGTATAACATATAAGTAGAAAAATACTCTGACTTATAAAATTCTTTCGTGCTCATAAATGAACGGAGATATACGTATGACAAACATTTGATTTTTATTCTTCACCAATTCACGCGTGGCGCATAATACGCACGTAGTTTGCAAAACGTACGTGTAGCAAAAAATTAATTTTCGTAATGCGTTTGTTATCTTATAGGATAGGATAGGTAAGTATTTCTCCAAGATAAATATATATTACGGAAATGTTTCCAAAACAAGCAACACTTTGAGATGAGCTTTCGAATGAGAAAAACATCATGATACCGTTTATCAAATTGTTTTTCATATTATATAACTCGTTATTCGGGGAAAAAAATTTAAATTAGTTGAACACTAAACACACGTGGGAGGATATTTGAACTTTTCTTCGTAGTAAATGGTGAAAAATTACGTTACGATTTGTTATTTCGCTCATGTAGGTACCTAACTCGGTCGGTGGTTATTCTTCTGTTTTGTTTTAGCTTCCGCTATGCAGTTGCGGCGAAAACTTCATCTTATACTGTATTAAATGCTGAGAAAATTTACATAAAACCAACCTCGGATGTTTAGCTACTTTCGCTGCAAAGTTTCTTCATCATAAATTACAGATGAAAATCGAAAAGAAAAAGGTAAACATACACGTATACTTGAACCATCACTGTTCAACGAGTAACAATTCTCACTATCCGAGTATCTATTCTATACGTACTCGCTGGAGGTATAGATACACTTACTATTTATATACTGTACGTTATGGTAAAAAGGGCGAAATATTTATAGGTAGTAAAGGCTATCGTGCTCTTTTTTCGCCGAGAAAAATGTAAGCTTTTAGCTGCTTAAAATCGAGCGTAAAATGTAGTACTGAAAGGTAAAGATTCTAATGATTTATTTTTTTTTTCATATCTACAGACAACATTACTCTCTCCGATATAATAAGGTATGTAAACTGAAAATTTTCCACTACATTTCGCCCTTATATATCCTTAAATCAGCTTAGCTCATTAAATGAATAATGACTATTATTTTTTATAGCCCGTTTTTACATTTTTTCCAACTACTGGCGAGTAAATATTGATGAGGTGTTTCATTTATTATGTTCCAGATGACTTGATCTTTCATCCTGAGCCTACTCGAAGAATAGATACGTATCGTCATCACTCATAAGTAGTTTTTCGATGAGTTTGCCATGTTCGTGTTTTATTCATCGAGTTGATTATGAAGTTTACTTTGCATGTGACCGAAGGTACGTGCGGATATATGTTCAGTTGAGAAAAATTGGTCGTTTTCAAACGATTGTAAATCATTCTTTGATTTTTCACAGGCATCTTGCTCGAGATTACTCGTAAAACTCCGAGACAAACCATTGCGAAACCGTGTAAACCAACGCTAGAAGATGTACTCGTTTGAACCGTAATGCAAATCGACACCTATGAAAAAAAAGGACGAGTCCATTATGCGAACCGAGGTACATTTTGAAATCGCCATCGACCCGCTGAGAGGATCGCGAATTAGGTATGTTTTTTTGAAATACACGCCGACCGTGTTATTTACTGTATTGAAAAAAACTTGGCTCGAACGGCGTAGTAAAAAATGCCTCCGAAACTTCGCACCCTAACCGCATAACACGTATCTCATTACCTTTGAAAAATAACCCTTTTTTTTGTAGCATTCCACACACATGCTAGAATTCAAATCTGTGCAAAAGCTGGCGTTCGTTTGGCGTAGAAATTATTCTCCATTGTAGTCGACGTATATGAAAAGAAAACTCGTATGGGAAAAATTAAACCGTCAAAAAAAGTAACTTGGAAATGCTTTCCATAAGGTTGCAGAGATTTCAACGAGTATAAAATTCATCCGCCGCCCGCCCCGCCGTCGAAATCTTTCGCAACATAGGAAAGAAGTAGGATTACGAGTGGTAAATTAATTCGGCGAATATGTAACTTTGACGCGATTTTTATTCATAGGACTCGCTGACGTTTGCGATTTACTTTCCACCGCGCCGCGCGTCGTCCATCGGTGCCGCAGAATATACGTATGTAGGCTAAACAAAAAGGAGGGAAATGTTGCGTCGCGACGACGGTGTATCGTCGCGCAAAAGTCATCCGAAATTCGCCAACGACCATGCGAATAATACATATTTCGCGCGCCACAATTTTTTAAAAACTCGCAACTGGTAACCCTGCTTCGGCATCCGAATCGACGGTACTTCTATACGATTGCGAGCCCAGCAGCGTAGATAGTTCGCAATATCTTGGCTGACGAAGTGTTTTATCATACGTTGCGTACGGTTTCGGCTTCCCATCGCACGTAAACAAGTTTAATATTTATGTAACGTGTTCTGTCGTTTATTACTCGTGCTTAGTTATCGTCTGCATTATTATGTACGGTACGAATTAATCTTATTATGTAATTTATCGGCACCGGAATCCGTAAAATAAGGTACGTTCCGAATTATTTAAGTATCGCGCATTTTACCCCGCAGTACTGAATATAATTACCGATTGAGATTTTATCGAAAATTTACCAGCCTTTGTATCCTCTACTAGCAAGTTTTTAATTTAATTAAAACCTCGCGCAGCGTCTCGTAGTACAATATGTAAACAAAGCCCACATCTAATGTTTAGATTTTGTCGTCGCCTCGGTTCGCCACCGCCAAAACTTCCAACGTTATCGTATTTTCCGAGCCGACGAGCTCTATTATAATGATATTTCCAATGCGACGTGTAATTGGGAAAAAATTAAGGTTACTTTGAAAACTTGTTACGTAATCGGTCATCGTGGCAGTGGCCATGCCAAACGACTCCTCTGTGAATATCTAGTCCGGTTAATGACCATTCACACACATGACCAGCGAAGGTGCTATTAGACAATTTGCGTAATATACCTACTTATATTATACTCGAGCTCTATACGTTTCACACTCGTACGTACCCATGTATTCACGCCCAAGTGCATGCGTCGCCAAACACCTCCGCGTAAAGCAGAAAGAAAAAAAACCTCGAGTTATACCGCAACTTTATAATTGTTATCATCGCGTAAATACACATACGCTCGCGTTGGCATACCTCGGCTTGCTTTACAGCTGATAATAAAGCTGATAATAAAAATCAGACGATGTGTATGGCGCTTCAAGCTCATCGAGTAGTCTGCACAAATACCATATAGTGATTCCAGAAATACGACCGGTGACATTTTTTACGATAGAGTTTAGTGTACTTTGCTCCGTTGTGTAGTATGATTTTCAAGGTATGCTCTGGACAATGCCCTTTTCATCTCCGTTTATGACGATAATTCGTGGCCAGAGTTGAGTGAAAATTTTATGGCAATTTAGTACTTACCCAATGTGGAGTATTATTTTTAGGAGAAACGAGAACATGACGACAATTTAACTTCATTTTGAGAGAGATGAAGGATCTTAAACATGGGAAAATTCGAGCACCCCAAATTTTTTACTTTTTTGCTTTGTCTATTCCAATTTTATCTTTGTTGATCTTATTTTGGCTGGTGTTCTTTGAATAACCCTTCATTAAGAGAAAAATTATGAGAAGACTGGTCTGATGGATACAGTATGACCAGTAAGGTGGAGTGAAATAAAAAACATACCTTGGATTTTGACCAAATTCGGTGAGGTAGT
>FIZT01027611.1:0-13626 GCA_900065295.1 Paracoccus marginatus | reverse complement strand
TTGGTCAAAATCCGAGTTGTTGTTGTTGTTTTGATTTTTTTGGTGCCACTCGCGATTTCACGCGCGTGTATCTCGCGAACGCGGCCATTTCACGCGTTCAACGTGATAACATAAAATGTTCTAAATTTTATCTAGAACATTTTTTATTATTATAAATTTTATCGTAAGTCACACCGTTTCGGAGTTATAAGGGAAAATGTTGATTTTGGGGGCGAGGGTCACTCAGAATGGCCGCCATTATGTAAGTAGGGCCACCTTTTTTTTTTTTAGGACAACCGCTAGAGATGTTCCTTAGGATGTCTCCTTCATGAAAAAAAATGTCCCCGGGGATCGGCAGGGGGTGCAGGACTCCTCTATGCTGGCTCCCCCACTAGAATAAGCACTGCGGGAGAACGTAGGGGCTGTCGATTGTTCACCGGCTGTCTTCAATTGGAAGAATCAATTCGTTGAATTTTGAGGGAATTACTCTTTTCCAAGAAATGAATCCATTTTTGAGACAATTAGGTAACTCAGTTATTGTCTATTTCTTAAATCGAATTTTCAATTAAATAAGTTTCAATACAATTATTTTATCAATTAAAAATGTTTGTTTTCAGTTTGAAAAATTAAAAAAAAAAAATTAATAATTTGTAACATTATAAAAATTAAATGAGAAAACTTGATTTTTTCAATAATTAACTCTCGAGGAAATTGATTTCGTCAAATTCTGATAAATCAAAATTTGTAAATTTTCAATGAAATAATATAAATCTCTAAAAATTTTGCAAAAATGAGTAATTCATTCAATTTTTGAGAAAATCAACTTCACTGAGTTTTGAAAAGACCAATTTTGTCAGTTTCCGAGCGAACTGATTTACGTATTTGATTCATTTTAAAACCACCATTTCTTTGAAAAAATTCACAAACACGTGCGAGTAAGGCAAATTGAAACTCATACAGACACAGACAGATGCACGAAGAAACCCTTCGTATTTAACGATGAATACCGGCGGACGCGACCTGTCGTATTTGCAGAAAAGGGCACAATAATTCTGCGAGTTATTTAATATATCGACTGGGCTTCGGAGAGGTACCTACACATTTAATCGATTACGCGACACAGATTAACGAACAGTCTGCCATACCATGCCGCGTGTAATTCGTTTAATTACTCCTCGATACCTGTGTAACGGCTTCGCTTCACCTTGGTTTATTCGCATCGCATCGCATCCTTTTTCCATTCGCACGAATAGCGTACGACACCACATCAGGTCGTCAGTCGTAAGTATAGGTAGGTAAATCGACTAATTTTCGTACACACATTTTTTTCCAATCGAGTAGATAAACGAATATCATCACGTATACTCGAGCCAGCCGCCGGATGAATGTCGTTACACAACCGTGAGCATGACGCCATATATCGATTTGTACTCTTCTGTGTGTATAGTAAAGTAACTCGACGGCGGCCGAAAAATTTACACCCCCTCTGGCGGCTGCAATTTTATACTATTATGGCTTCCACATGTAACTTTCGTCACGATATGCACCGCCACCGCCAAGCCGTTATAAAAAAGCTATTCTTTTAGTCGACTGCCGGAATTGGGTTTCAATTATACCGGCTACTGGCCACTTGATTTATTGGCTTCGGTTCAAAATACCAAACCGACCTATAGTCGGGGCTTTCCTCTCACTCAGCGTCAGTTATATATGTAGTATAAGCTCCACTATGTACGCTTAGGGCACGAGTGTTCGAATTCGATTCAAATATAATATAGATTTTTAATTATTAATCCGTACGTATTCTGGGAGCGAGACAAGGGGTGCGATTTTGAACTTTTTCATCCCTTCGTGCATCCGCATTATACTCTGCGTTGTATTTTTGGCAACAATCCTACATAAGAAGTACGTTAACCTTTACATTGCGTACAAATCAATTCTTATTCGTCGCGTTCGGTAGGTATATATGGTGCAGTTATCCACGATGCAGTGCAGATTTACTGTTGGGAAAGTTTTTCAATGTTTTCACTCGCTACGAGCACCCTTATCCCTCGGCGTACGTCATTTTCTTCACAGCGACAGCCAGCCATTACCAAGCGGTGGTTTCCTTCTTTTGGTACTTACGATGCGCGCAATTTTTTGGCTGGCTTCGAGCTGTTGTGTGTATGGTACTTGAGAGGTGGCATTACTCCTTCGGAGAAGTTGTCGCTCTCGTCGTGAATATTTTTAGAAATCGATTTTTTTTCGCGCACCGAGCAAATCCGCCGTTATTTATTATTAGATTAAGGATGAGAGATTTTTTGGGAAAAATGATTTACGCGAATTTAGGACCTATTCGTCGCGAAATGAGAGAGAATAACCCGGTGTCGTTCTTTTCTTTATTTCATTTTTTTCTCGTGCGACGAACAACGGCCACTTGAGCGAAAGAGATGCATGACTGCCATTGAAGAATTTACGCAAATAAAGAATAATACAATAGGTATTCGAGGGACAGGACAGGTGTGCGATGGCGATAAAAAGCGAACTTTGTGTGGTCATGGAGTCTGTGCGCTGAGCTCTGATAAAGATGAGAACGTTTCGTATGCCCTTTTGTAAAAGAATGTGTTTTTTTTACGCCAAAAATACAAAGGTAGCAGCGAGTATAATACATGCGAGCCGAATGATTTATATAATAAAAACGGTATAAATCTGCGTGAATATGATGAAGGCTGCTAACGAGATAAAGATGCGAATAAAGATTATCTTCCGCTATACGTAAACGACGGTCGGGTCCTTAGAGGATTAATATTTCTATACGCGAATGTCGTCGTTTAGTTTGATTTTCTTTTTAAATAATATTCGAGTAAGAAGTATTTTTATAGAAAGAGCTTGAGAAACTGTCGATCGCGTATTCGTTCGACGAACCAACAACGTCCCTTATTAGCGGAGAATTAATGGAATCATGAGAACAATATGTTAATTCTTCGTTCGTAAACCGATCGCGATAAAGTATATTCCAATGTTTGATCTTCGCTGCAGATTATTTGTGGAATACGACGTATTGAAACACTTGAAATGGTTGAGAAGTCAACAGATGTTTATAAAAATACGTTGAGGCAAAACCGGAAGCTGATGAAGAAATACAGACATCGTTAATTTCTGCAACTGACAATTGCACGATGTTTGATATTTTAATGGATCGTACGTACAGACATACGAACGTTGAAAAACAACCGTTTCCAGGGTGCTTATCCTGGAAACGGTTTCAACAAGAGTGTATTCACGATAAAAAGTTGAATGAGTGAACTATGGGTACCGAAGTCCGGATCATTCAACCGACTGGTTCAGACGAATACCAACACTACGTATACTCGATGCCTTAATAAATATTTTCATAGTTGCTATCATTCATCTATCGTAATTAGCCGCCAAACTGATGAGAATATAAAATGAAACTTACAAAATTGGCAAGTCTTCGCCGCCGATAGTACTGGAATAACGGTGTTGTTATACGATAAAATATCGAACCCCGCGCAATTGAAACACTTCAATATTGATTAATTCAGCTTCATCATTGACCGGCATTATGACGCGAATTTACATCAACGTTATACAATTAAATGTGAAAAAACCAACTACCACGAACCGCATTATTACGAATTTAAAACAACTGTGCCGAAAACTTACGCGCGAATTTCGATTCGAAATAATTTACGAAGAATTCATCACAAAATGAAAAATTGGCAATGAAAATCGAGTTTTTAAATTAACATTTTGCTGGTAACTGAACGGCGGCGGCGACGACCGCGACGACGACGACATACAGATCTACATATCACCATAAGCACCAATTTTCAAATTAAACTAAGTATTCATCCGAAATTTAATGAATTTCACAGCTTCCTACATAATCCTTTTCAAACGTTCCATTAAAAAAACAGAAATTCACGCGCACAACACAACCGTATCCAGCACACAATGTACACACTAAACACAGAAGCTGAGAACCAAGAATATAAACATTCCTCGTTCCTTTCACTCTCTCTCTCTCGTTCGCACCCGCTACAAAATCGTTCGCAAGTGCAGAGAGAGGGGAGAATTCTCGCATCGACGATTGGGTGCAAGAGCGCTATCGTACCGTTGCGACGGCGTGCGCTAGTCTAGAATGAATCCCCGCGATTTTGAAATAGTTTTTCGCTTAAAAAAGCTCTAAAATGGAATGTATCGCGAAAAATTTATATTATTTTTAGCAAAATTTCAGTCGTTTTAAATTTTTTTCCGCGCTCAACTTTCCATTTCTCGCATAATTTTTTGGAAATAAATTTCAAACTCGAGTTCTGGTAACACTGGCACATAATCACGGGTCAAAGAACATTTTATTTACGCCAGGTAAACAACATTGCGCATTGAGTGTTTTTCTTCGGAACCAAAGGGTTCATTTTTTCAAAAAAAATTTCGAAAAAGATGGTAAATTTTTCACGATGGCTGATGCCGTTGTAAATGACAGTGATAAGGCTGCCGAAGCTGGATTCAATGGAAACCAGTGGGTTAAATTGAATGTCGGTGGAACGTGTTTTCTAACAACCAAAACAACTTTATCAAGAGATCCCAATTCATTCTTATTCAGACTCTGCCAAGAAGACAAAGCTCTAATATCAGACAGAGTAAGTCAAATTTTGCGTACAAATTCATTACAAATTCCTTATTCGCTAAATATTACTTCTGTTGCATTTTTGAATCGACTCAGTGGGATTGTAATCGGTTTTGGGTCGTTGGGCGGATGACCCGAGTTGTTCAACGTTATCAAGTGTTTTTTGAAATTTTTCAGGATGAAACTGGAGCATATCTAATCGATCGTGATCCAGCTTATTTCAGTCCTATTTTAAATTATTTAAGGCATGGAAAACTGGTCATTGATAAAGACTTGGCCGAAGAAGGTACGATTGAATTATTTCATCATATTTAATTTCTCGTCAAACTTGTGGTTAACCCAATTATTCTTCCATCAGGCGTATTGGAAGAAGCAGAATTCTATAACATAACTGAATTAATTAAATTAATTAAAGAACGTATATATCATAGAGAAATTAGTGGACCTTGTAAAGAATTAAAGAAAAGAGTGTATAGAGTTCTACAGTGTCATGAAGATGAATTAACGCAAATGTTATCGACTCTTTCCGATGGCTGGAAATTCGAGCAAGTAAGTAATGCAAATTCTGCATAACTGACTGAATCATTTACAAGAACATACGTTTAAATAATGTCATTATTTTTTCTTTCAGTTGATTAATATAGGTTCGCAGTACAATTATGGCAATAATGGCCATTCAGAATTTTTATGTGTAGTGTCGCGAGAATTCGGTGTATCGAGCAGTTATAAAGAAACGGAGTCTACTGATAGAGCTAAGGTAAATTCAATGGTTTTATTTTACAACATCACTGCACCATATCTGAGTTTTTAATGGGTATCCTTTTTTGCAGGTTTTGCAGCAAAAAGCTTCTAGAAGTTAAATGGTAATTGCAAGCGATAGTGTAAATTTGTTTTCTTTCAAATCTACAAGCATTTTAGTGCGAGTGCTAATGTACGTCTAGTGGCGCATACAAGGAGCCAGGAAGGTTCAAGTCCTCCCTAGAACATTCTAATCCTAAAAAAAATTAGGATATTGAAATGAACGACGATTTTTCTCAAAAATTTTCCTACGAGCCTAATTTCTTTATTTTTGTGTAGTGAGATTTTCGTATGTGTGTGTAACTTTTTTTTGGATCTATTTCATTTTCATTGATAAATTTGAAATAATTTTCAAAATTTCTTTCTAGATTGGATGATGCATGAAAATTATTCACTCTCTTCGCTTATATGTTTTTGTTTTCCCGTGGTTCGGAATCGTAGATATGTTTTTTCTCGATTTTCACAAAAACCCTCCGTAGATAATATCAATTTTTCAAACCCCTCCCCCCCCTGTCTATGGAAAATTTCTGGGTGCGCCACCTTTTACGTCGATGCCATCACAATAACAATAATTGTGCCTTATGCGTCGTATCAGTAACTTTTTAATCATATTTTGTAATTTTTGTATTTTGTAATTATTTAAAAAATACATTTCGTCACTTTTATTTGCCCTATTTTTGATTTTAGCTCGTTACGAATTCACTACTTTCATGATTTACGGTGGGAACGACGATAATACATTTCAAAAAATGTTGATTCGCTTTCAAAATAATTACTACTCTGACGAACTTTGAATAAAGTATCGTAAAAGTTGACCTAAATTCGCGAACCTATGTCGATCAACATTTTTACAGCTTCCTCTACATATATAATTTACAAATTGGGAAATTTTATTTTGTCTTATTTTACAGAAAAATAACGACGAATAAAATTTGCATTTTATGTGACATGTCTTCGTTTCCTTTTGTGCAAAAAAGAACCTCCATCATTTTTTTATTACTTTTGACACGCGAATTTTTTCCCCTTTTAATGTAAAAATTGAATGACTGCGATTGAGGTAAATTATAAATCTTTTATTCACCATTATGCTGACGTTAATTTAAAAACAGGACGTCGAAACAGATGTTTATTATATTACAGGAAGGCGCTGTTTTTCTCGTTCCGGTATCGTGTGCGTGTATGTGTGTTTTTCAACTCATATCGCATCGGTCCCCATAATGCTCGCTTTAACTTTACTGCTCGATCAAAAAATATAAATTTTATTCTATTCTTTTAACGTACAGCTTGAAATTTAATTTTAAGCGAAGTATTTTTCGAGCCTGAAATTCGTCGCAAGTGTACCTGTTGGAATTTGGATAAGGCAGCCAATTTCCCAATACCATGAGACCTTACCTACCAAATATAAAATCCTCATCAAAGCATATAGTTTAAAATAGTACAATAAATGAACATCAAGGGAGGAGATCCGCCTTTGTTAAACGATTTAGATGTTGAATTCGTTCTCACAATACATCTTATAGTGATATGGTGATGCTGTCACGATTCGTAATGTCTACTTATTAGACTACGTTAACTGATCTCGCGATTAAAAACGTTGTGTGTGTGGTAAACGAGTATTTACACAAAATAATAGGTAAGCTGATTACAAAAAGTATAATTCAATCGACAAAATCCAAGAAAATCATTTCGAGTTATTCAACGATTATTTATGAGCCATAAATTGAGCCTAAACGATACTGACGTTCTTCCACGCTTTCGTGAGAAAAACTCCCAACGCCGAAGTTATGAGATTGGACTCGAAGAAATCGTAATTTTACAATCTGATTAGCTGTCCAGTCAAAATAAATTTTTTCAACTCATTAATTTTTGTTTATCCAATTTTAAATAGACGAATTAAGTATTCTTCTAGGATGGAGTGACAAAGCCGTTAAAAATTTCAACGCAGAATTTTCCATAGAACATGTCATTTTGCAGTAGAATCGCCGAGCTGTTTTTCTTATTCCTTTTCGTTGACGTCACATTCAATCAAAATGTATCGAATTCACCTGTTTCGCGCTCGAATAGCAGTAAGTTTATTATTATTTTTCCTTTAGAAATATCATATTCGAATGGGAAAAATACGACCTGGAGTAAGTACGAGTAGGTAGTTTTACCATGTTCGTTCGTGTGCATGAATGAATTTTATTCCGAAGTTAAAATGGTAAGTGTGGTACCTATAAAAATTGGATAATGGTGTAGTCTTCGTACGGTGTAAAATTTTCAAACGCAATAGAGTCGTGATCATTTTCAGCCGATGCCAATAAAGATCATTGCAATAAAACGGTAGACATTTACGATGACATCCTCAGTCCAAAATTAACGCCTGAAACGTATGGCAAACCTATGCACTGTTGGTATCGTTTCCGATCATTTCGCGGTACTACACCAAGAGAATGGGTGCTTCGGATACGATTCAAAAAATTCAAATTCGGTACTTTAGTAAACGCTACAGACTGCGTCGGTGGATTTATGCAGGTAATTATAAGAGTTCACAGAGTACATTAATACGTCCTACCATTATAGGCGCACACAACGTCTACTTATACATCTGTTTTGGTTGATGAAACCATACGAAGCTTACATGTGCACAACTATATTACATTAACAACTTGATATTATTATAATGAAACAGATGTACATAGTTATAAATGGTAATCTATATAACACGATGTAGGTATCTTACACCTCGAAAAATGTAAGTTATTTTTTATGACTTGTAGATAGTTGATGGAAACGCAAAAACAAACTTGAGTAATAGAAAAGATCCGGGAATGTTTTGTGGCGAAATCGAACAAATGCAAACATTCATTTCGGAAACCAGCTTCGTGAAAATATCTTTTCAAACTGATAATTTCACTGATCAAACATATTATAGCTTTGATACCAGAGCGGAACAAGAATTTGATTTATATCCACGTTATGGTAAACATCCAGAACTGTATCCAAACAGAAGGGGCCAAATTGTTTCTGGGTAGGTAAGATAAATAATTTGACAAATGCCAAGTTGCAATTTTACAGATGGATAAAGTCACACACGGATAAGCCGAAGTGTGACTCAAGTTTCGATGAAACAATTGAAACGCACTTTCAGTAGTAAATAATACGTATAAATTGAAAAATCAGTTCTCAGTATCCAAATTTAATCATTGTAATTTCTTTAGAACATATTGCCAAAGATTATTTAAAGATTGTAAGCTACAAACATGCTACGTTCAGAGTCCAGCATATCCTGGCGTATACCCTCGAGGATTACATTGCACCTATCAACTCAGTACTAGACTTCCCTTCATTAAATTGTACATAGAAAATGAGGAATTCAACGTAGACGGTCAACGTTGCGAGAATATCATAACATGCCCCATGAGACCAATTTCAGCTGGTACAAACACGAAAAGAAAAAATTCTTAATAATACGCTAGTAGAATCGGTGTTTAACACTTCAGCAGCGAAAATTAAACGCCGATGTTATCGCAATTTCAGGAATACAACATTGCCCTTACGACTATTTGAGAATTTACGACGGTAAAAATGCCAACAGTAAAGAAATCGGTACGTTTTGCGGAATGGGTAAATTTCCTTTTTCCATCATTGGTAGTAGTCAAGATCTTTTCGTAGAATTTATTACTTCGAGGGCTGGTAAGTTTTTTTTATGTTTTTATATTATAGTACCTACTAATAAGGCGAACGTTGAAATATACTACCTAATTTATTAACTTTTTTACGAGACAAAATGTGAAACTTTCGTGTCACGAGTGAATAACCAACCAACAGAAGAGTCGAATGTAATTTAATTTAAACGTAGTCCAATTTCTATTGCAATGCAAATTTTCATAAATTTTTTCAGGTCCGTTGCTGAATACCGGCTTTCATTTCAACGTTGGTAACTGGCCAGGACATGTGGAAACAGCGGGTGTAAAGAATGGAACTTGCAACTGGGTACTTTCTAGCAAAGACCTGAATAAGCTGGGCACAACCGAAGGTATTTTTCTTTCGATCGTGCATTGGTATCCGCCGCATATGCGATGTACGTATTTAATTCAGGGTTCTCCGAATCAGGTGGTTAGAGTATATTTTCCCAGGTAAATTCATTCGTATGTAACGCGTAACGATCGAAGATTTAACCATGTTTAAAAATTAATCTTCTCGACTTGTCGTAGTTTGAGAATAAATAAAATAGAATCACCTATCGAACCATTCGACGGCGATTGCGGAGAATCACTGACTTTATACGATTCCGATCAACCGGACGATTCGAAGATTATTAAAACGTTCTGCAATACGTTTTCACGTGCGATGGAAAAACACGATTTTATATCGACTAAAAATTCGTTATTTGTCAGTTTTGACAGCAAAACCGGAAGCTACTCCGGGTAATTAAACCGATACCTTTGACGTGTAAATTTACGAGCGTTTAAAATTTAATTTTTTTTTCGAAATATTCGTTTTATGTCAGATCATCGATTTATTACTGGGCTCATTACGATTTCTTTAATAACACCAAGTTTGGCACTCCGGTCCCCGGTACTGATTGCGATGAAGAATTTTCAGCGTGGAAGAAAGAATCCGGCGTTTTCCGTTCACCAGTCAATACTCTGATTTACAAAAAAATTACCGCAGATACGATTCGATGCCGTTATAAATTTGTCACCGATCGAAGAATTTTCGCCAGAGTTCTGCTCACCGTCGAATCGTATTACTTCAAAGTAAAATCAGAAGCTTACCTTTTTGTCATTTTAAAAAATTTGAAAATCAATTTACGATTTATTTCAGCCTCATCCCTACCGAACGACTTCTTGTACGAATTGCTGGCTAGACAAAACGGATAAGATCGTCCTATGGGAACCTTTACTGACAATGAACGAAACCAGACTGGCCGAAGGCAATTCGCCGAAATCCGTTTGTTTATGTACAAACGGTACTGAAAGAGTAACCAAACGAATAACATACGCGTCGTTGACGGAGAGTGCATCTCTGGAAATGCAAATCGAACCGGCTTATTCGGCGGCTAATTATTTCAAAGCGAATTTTTCCCTGTTCGAAGCGACGTATAAATTCGTTCACGGGCCGCTTTGTGGGCCCGCTGTGTACAAGCCCGCAATCGAGGGGGAGTTGCATTTTCCATATTTCGAAGCTTTGGGTTTTATCGAATCTCCGCGAAATATTCACTGCGTATGGGACATTCAAGTTAACAGAAATCACGACTTGTCGTTGCATTTTGAAAAGATTAAATTCGTTTCGAGGGATTGCCAAGATGGCCGTTTAGAGATACATCTGCCATCGATGGAGAAAACATTTTTGACACTTTGCGGTCATAATGTGAGCGCCGCGTTGAGAGGATTTAGAATAATAACGATGGAAGAGATCACGCCGAAATTGGCTACCGATCATAATCGTTACTTGCAGATTCACTTCATAGGTCATACGACACCGGCTAGAGCGAATTTCAAAGTGGTTTGGTCAGAACTGCATCATTTACCAAGAAACGCGGATGGTTCTGCAAAAACTAAAACGATTTAAAAGATAAGTATTTTCGTATTTTTAAGGCAGCTGTTTATTTTAAATGAAAACACTCAGTTATGAGTCGATTACGACTTAAGTATGTAACCTGTATTAAAAAGTATATAAAATTGGTAAAACGTAACGAAAACATTAAAAAATTCGGTAACGAGGTAGACGTTATCTCACATTAAACCAACTAGGCCTACTTAATTCTCGCCAAATACGCGTTCCACAATTGTTTCTTGTATTCTTCGGCCGTCTTGGACGGGTTTTGAGCATTGATGATTGCTCTACCCACCACAGCGATGTCAGCTCCGTTGGTAGTAACCACTTGCTCCGGAGAATTATACTGTTGTCCCAAATTATCACTTTTCGCTTCCATATTGACTCCTGGGGTCAACTGTATCATACCCGGTTCCCTGACAACCGATGGTGATTGGCAAACCATACCAATAACCAAGTCAGAATAAGATTCAGCAAGAGCAACGGTTTCTAAATGAAATAACGTAACATTAATCATTCGAATCGTCTCTAAAAAAAAACCTCTTCGAGTGAAACTTACTTTTCGTGTAATCAGGAGTAATTAGATTATCTTTACTGCTCAGTTCGGCAATCAAGAATACACCGAAGTTTTGATTAAAAGTTTCAGCGTTTTTAATTGCTTCTAAGACGCCGAAACCAGGTATTGAATGAACCGTAACGAGATTTGCCCATTTGGAAATTTGATTAAATTGCAACCGGACCGTATTTCCAATATCAGCTAGTTTTCTAAGAGGAAGGAAAAATCATAGAATTACGTCAATTTCAAAAATACACGCATTTATGAGCTGCGATGTGTCGAACAAAATCACGTACCTGTCTTCCATGAGCAAAAAATTATATCGAATAGCTTTACTCTTCAAATCTTCGAGTTGTTTATCCGAATAACAATGCACAATATCGATATGCAACTTCAAGATGCAAATGTGAGGGCCTACATCATCAGCCAATTTGAGTATCTCGTTCATATCGGTAACATCGGCAGCAACGCACAGATTGGTCTTCTTTTCAGATATAATGGAAAGTAGTTTGGCTGCGGCTTTAGATTTGCAATGCTCGATACGGCTCTCAAACGGTAGTTCAACGCGATTCGCTGTTCAAGAATACAAACAGAATTAAATGAACAAATGAAACAGAAAATTTATAAGTTTCGGTAAAATAAAACTAACGTTTAACAATATCGGCGGGTTTTCCAAGTTTTTTCTTATTTTCATTTATTTCTTGGACTGTCTCAGCACTCAGAATACCTTTACAGTGCAGCGTTTTGATTACCTGGATAAAATCTACATTCGTTAGTAAAGAAGAAAAACTAAATAACATGACGTAAACTGAAAAAGAAAAGCGCACCTCGCTTAGAGAAAATAAGCAATGTACGTTGTATCCCTTTCTTTGCACATGGGAGACGCCTCCTTCTTCACGATTGAAAACCACTATGACGTCTTTCACCACCAATCCAACACTTTCGACATCCTGCAATATAAAACATCGATAAGTAGTAAAAACAGACGATCAACAACGTACTGTTGTAAGTAATGCATTAAACAACGCAAAAAATGATTTCAACGATTTCAAATGAAACAACTACAGAAACAACAATGGCAAGATTGTCAATGAAAAACCAAACCAAGAAAACATGTTGAATACAAACACCACACACAAGCAAAGTATAGATCGAAACCTGTGTGATAATGAAGTATTTGTACATCTGATCGATTCGATATTCCCATAAATAGTGCCTATTCCACAAATTCGAAATAACAGTCAATATGCTATTACAGAAATAAGAATAATTGAAAAATGAAAATCTTTTCTTCCACCTACAGCGATAGTTTCCAAAATACTAGATCCGGTAGAAATTACATCTTCTACAATGACGCATTGATCTCCTTTTTTAAAAATACCTTCTATCAGCTGCTTGGTACCGTATCCCTTGGCTTCTTTACGTCGCATGACCATCGGTTTATCACTCTTGTTCGCGATCAAAGTAGCCATAGGAAGAGCTGTGTAAGGTACTCCGCATATATTATCGTAGCTTATTCCTTCTTTTATCAAACGCTCGTTTAAAGCACTGCACAGCGTGTTCTGTGAATAAATTCAACGATTGCGATTCAATGTAGTTAAAACACTCATCGATAAAACGTATTATAAGAAAATCAAGTAAAAACCTTACCAAAATATCGGGATAAGAAATGATGAGACGTAGATCGATGTAATAAGTTGATTCGCGTCCACTTTTCAGAGTAAATTTACCAAATTTCAGGCATCCAATATCGACGAACTTGGTGCAAAGATCGGTTAATTTGTCGTCCATGTTTTTGAGAAAAGTTGAACGAGGAATTTAAAATTGAACTATGAGGGATGTAGTTTGATAGAACACGAGACACGAGACTAAATATTTAAATTGCTGAATACAAGAACTCTAAATTTCACTTGAATATCGGAACCGGTCTGATTTTCGATTACTGATGATAAGAACGTGCTCCCCATGCAGGAGAAGATCGGGATCACCGTTTTCATGAGGTTCAAAACTCGTTCAATGAACGATTCATTTAACCTGTTAAAACTTCGCTTCCTTAGTGATGCTGATGATATGATAACAGTTTGACTAACTTCAACCTGGGTGGTTAATGGTCAGAAAATAATGA
>FIZT01027610.1:0-10422 GCA_900065295.1 Paracoccus marginatus | reverse complement strand
ACAAAATTAGGGGTGTAGCGGTACATTGAAGGAAGTGTCAAGTCACGTGACTTCACGCTCACGGCGGCACGGGTTAACGTGACTCGATTTGGTCGAAACATGACTCAAAGGTGTTGGGGGGATAAGACGAAAAAATTTAGGGGGTATGCGTATAAAATTTCAAAAGTTCGAAAATTCTGGGACACCCTAGCGTCTAGTTAATATAAATACCATTAGTATTATTTGAAATCTGATACCGTTCTGTTAGGTACATCTACATAAATGTACCTGAGTAGGTACGAGAGATGCGGAGAGAGATTCACTTTTTTAGTTACCACGCTGAACACGCAGTTCATATTAAAAATATTTTTTACGTCGTGCTGCTGAATCTGAATATTTTACAACCTGTTTCCATCCTTTTTCTTTTATTATTATTTTTTTTTCGCCAGTTTTATACTTACGTGTAGGTACACTCGAGAGTGTATACATATATTTTTATAATTACAATTAAGCTCGTCTCGTGTGTATTTACCTCTCACTCCGCACCTGCGTCTGTCTTCGCGTATCGTAGACGTATATTATATCATCAAACATCTCATATAGCGTCTTTCCTTTGCAAACCAGTCCATCATCATCGACCATACTCACGCATATAACCATTTTCAGCTCATTCAAAATCAATGACCTGCCCTTCGTTGTCTGGTTGTGGTCTGTATAGATATGCTCAAAAAAAGAAAATTAAACTGAGGGAAAATGAAAGAATGAAAAAAACCATCGTTCATCGCCTCCGGTACCTACTACGGTAAAATTTTGATGTATTTTGACGCATATTTTTTCGGATAGGTATTCGTATACCTATGTACACGCTGCTCAAGACGACGATCGTATCGCCCGTTCAGCCGGCCTATCTATAGGTTATACGCGAGGTTAATCAGTGCCACAGCAGGATACTCGGCGGCAATTAACGCACCGTAAGACCACCTACGCCAGATGACTGTTTCTATACGTACGCTATTAGAAGGCAAACGTCGTAATGCACAGACTGTACAGGTAGGTACCGATACCGCGTGCGTGTGTGTAAAACACAATGATTCACGCGTCAATATTAACCCATTGTACGAATTTCCTCATTAAGCACGCCTTGTTTACACATAAATACAATTTTAGTCGAATTTTTTCCCAAGGCTTAAACGTTAGCTATTGTGTGGTTTGTTTAAAAATAAATAAATAAAATAAAAACATTTAATATTTAAAGGCAAAGTGATCGTCAAAATTTTTCTAAAAAATTCAAACTGCTCTTCTAACTCAAAATTATGAGGTTGAACTTTCTTCTAATGAATAATTAGGTACGTAGATACCTAATCAAAAATAATTTAAATTAAAAAAACTGGAAAAAATTTGAATTTTTTTCAAAAACAAGAACATGAAACAAAATTTTTAAAAAAATTTTCCTGTGGAAGTTGGTTCTTAATATGGTCTGAAACTCCTGCTACAAAATTTTTAGCTCCCTCCCTTGTAACCCTTTTTAGGAGGTAGGTAAAACGTTGATTTTCTGTGGTGAATTTTTTTTTTCGTAGTTTTCAATTGAATTTTTTCAAACTTGCAGGGATGTTGGACAATATTGAGGACTATTTTATGGAATTGCTTGAAAACAATTTCGAACATTTTTTCAAGGTCAAATGGGCATTTCAAGATTTCTAACTGCCATTTTGGTAACTCCTTTCATAATATATTTTTTAGGAATTTTCTATCGGGGTGGAAGACCATCAAAAATGCAAAAACCTGGTTTTTCATCCCTTCCCTCCTCAAATTGGTCAATTTTGGTCAAATAAAAATTCCGATGCCAAATTCAGATTCTGCAGGTCAAGTTACTCCCATCTTGACACTTTTCACGATAATTTTGGAAAAACTTGAAAAATTCGATTTTCCCAGCTACATTTTTCAGGAGAGAATGGTCAAAAAATCAAATTTTTAAATTTTTCCAAAATTACCGTGAAAAGTTTCAAGATGGTGGTAATTTGGCCCGCAGACACCGAATCTGGTATTGGAATTTCCATTCGACCAATATTTACCCTCGTACCCCGTCGAAAGTTGACATTCCTTGGGACAAAAGTTCAATTTTGGGGGTAAATTGACTCACTGAATATACGATTTCGGGATTAGTTTTTTCTGTCGATGATGATTACTTATACCTATATCTACGATTTTTGGGGTAAAAAAATTTTACAATGTTGAAAAAAATTACTCGTGAAAAGGGCTTTATTTCATCGATAGAAATTCGGCTCTACTCACGCTGCCAATCATTCACAACTCCCTCCTCTCCTCCTTCCCCATCCTTTATCTCTCATCTGTACAAATTTTACACGCCATTCAAGTCAAGTCTCACACCGCAGCCTTCTGACGCGATTAAATGGTTGCGCGCGGATTTCTACAGTATTTTCGACGTTTGCTGGATACGGTCTCCTAATATTACTTCAGCGCTACACTACACTGTAAGCTGCAGTCGTCGGATCGCGAGCTTGATTTATCGATACGTATTTATAACACGCCACTGCATCCCGCGCACGAATCATCGACGCTCCATGTGTACGTGTATATGAAAAATAAAGCCGCGACTGTTTCGTCCATTTATTATTAAATCATATTACCTACGAATAACTAAATCGGTTTGCTAGCTGAAACGATACACCACCGCCAACTGGTTTACCAAATAGATACAACATCTCATCATCGCACCTTTTGCATAGGCACCTTCCGATTATAAGTATGATTTCTTTCTCTCTGTTCATGATGATGATCATCATATATATATATAATCATCGTCGTCGTCATCGTCATAATCGAAGACTTCAGCACTATTGTTGACGATATCAGCATGTGGTCAAACGTTTTCGTTATATTGTTTCCACGCATCAACACTTCGCTTTTTTTCTCTCTTTCTGTCTGTCTTTCTCTTCTTCATTTTTCGTCATCGCTCGACTTTTATTCTTTTTATTCCTAATCTAAAGCTGTTGTAATACGCCACATTATTCAATTGTTCTCCTCTTCTATTGTCGTTCGTCGCAACGTAAATATATTCGTGTCTGTCTTAAGATGAGAAAAATTTCAATCTGGTCCGGCCTGCCTGTATCGTGACAAAATTGCCGATACCACCGATGCCGATGATAACGTCCCCCCATAAACATCTTTTCTTCTTCGCACCAACTTAAGATACGCTGGTTCGCGTGATCGATGACTTTCACCGCGGTTGCCATCGCGTCGGGTGCTCTTTCTTGGTACTCCACTCATTAGTCATCTCTGTGTAATCCCTCTTTCAAACATGAAAGAGTTAGGCGAGAGGACAAAAATTCAGGTGCCTTTTTTTCCCCGGTCCGTCCACGGCCAATTAATTCTCCTCAAAAAGAAGCAGTCTGGATCTAGGTAGATATACCTTTGCCAGCTCCTTCGATTACATTGAAAATAATCTGATATTACGAAAAATGAGCCCAGTTCGGCTGACCTATTTACCATTTATCAACTTTGCAATCCTTCTACTAGCTACCTCAGCCCACCACTGCAGCTGTAGATGATCCAATGATACGTCTCAAGTCAAGATGAAGATGCACGCGTCTTCGGGTATACCTATACATACGTACATACTCGCTGTAATTACAATTTCAGCCTATTTTATAGTCAACCTGCAGGCCGCGCGGGGTAGGTACGCAGACTATAAGGTTGCGATTGCAACATCGACATCCATCGCGAGCAACGTTATAATATTCGCCAAATGGTGGGCGTGTTACGGGCTCAGGTTCGGTCAAAAGGTTATAAGGTTCGATCGCCAGTCACGACGCACTTTGTATGAATGGAAATATGCATCTCGGAATTATGCTAATGGTATAATAACGTTATCCGCGCAAACTCCCACATGGCTTAAAAGAAGCGCGCAAGAGGAGGATGAAGAAAAAGAAAAAAAAGACGATGTAGCTCGTAGTGCGCGCAACCCACGCGTTCGTAACCTGCCGCTGATGCATAATTACTTATAAACTCTCCGTGTAAAGGTTTTTTTTTTCATTTTTTATTTTTCTTATTTTACTTCCTCTACCCATCCACTCATCGTCCTAGTCCCTTGTTCGAACATCGTAGAGCACATTTTCGTGTATACCTAGCTATATGAATGCGATGGTATTCGCGAACAATACCGCATCGTAAGACGGCCTCGGTCCCGGTCCAGTGTAAGTAGAAGACGGCGCGACGACGACGGAAACGATATTTTAGCGACGAGGTCGAGCGTCCGAGTAAGACTCTGTAAAGGTACGAATTTTATATCTGCATCTTTTAAGGTCGCTGCGACAAGTGTACCGGTGGAATGAGGTTCCTTTTGGTACTATGAGTATGTGTTGCAGATAAGGTAGGTTGGTGCGGTGCGATGCATGCCCGAGATTGCTACGGGGGCAAATAGAAATGCTGTCAATTATCATTCTAAGATGATAGAAGCAAAAGAAAAGTTTAAGTTCAATTTGCCATGAAATTTCTATTTTTGAAAAAAAAATTAATCATAAAACTGACTTCACAAAAATCTTTTTCTTACTCCATTTTTTTTTTTTTTTTTTTTTTTTTTTTTTAAAAAAAATTCCACAATTTTTTTAAAAAAAAAAAAAAAAAAAAATTTTTTTTTTTCCCCCTTTTTTTTTTTTTTTTTTTTTTTTTTTTTTTGAAGAAAAATTCGACACATTTTTTAAAATGAAAAAAAAATAAGAATTCAGCACAATTTGCCAAAAATAAACTGTTCTGCTCAAAAAAGACAGTTATTTTCGAGAAATCGTCTAGAATAAAAAAATTATGGAGGACACATTTTTTCCAAAAAAATATCCAAAGATTTTTTTGAGACCGAATTTTAAAACCTTTTCTTTGTTTTGTTGTTTTTTTTTAAGATAAGTACCTTACAAAAATTCACCAAAATTTCAATGAAAAAAAAATTCGAAAAATCTGCTGCTTGAAAAATTAAAAAATTGGTCATTTGAGTAAGAAATTATGATTAAAAATTTTTTTTACTAACATTCAACAAGAAGAGAGTTCTATGATTTTTTTTTTAAACCAAGAAAATTTTTTTTTTTTAAATATCGAAAATTTGGGGAAAATTCATGACCAACTAGACAGAAAGAAAATAATTTTTTCTCGTAAACAAGCTTATGAATTGAATGAAAACCCCTAGATTTCTGAAAATAAATCCAAATCTGTTCTTGGTGGAGAGGAAGAGAGGGGAGGGGATTACAAAAATGAAAAATCTACCGAAATGGGAAAAAAGTTTTCACGATGAATCAGTAAAAAATTCCTTTTATTGCTTTTATTTTAAAAAATTGAAAAATTATAAAAATACAGAAAAAAAATTGATTTTTTTTTGAAGTTTTCAAAAGAGGAAAATTTTCTAAAATATTTTTGAAAAAAATAAATGTGAAACTATTCTAGAGGGAGAGGAGAGGGCAGGTCAGAAAAAAGTTCCCAAGAATTGATGGACTATTCTAGTTTTTCTTTTCAATTTTTCAGGAAGAAATATGAAAACTTTCTCAAAAAAAACAGAATTTGGGAAAAACATTTTCAAAATTTAAAAAGAAATGAAGAAAAAAATAAATAGATTTTAGGATCAAAAACTTCTCTCAAAACATGAAAAAAAAAATCAAAAAATTTTTCAGAGAACTTTTTGTAATATATACCTAACCTATAACCTACATATATGCATCTACAAATACTCAAAAAATCGTTTTGCGAAGCAAATCTGAGCATATTTTCAAGGAAGAAAAAAAATTTTAAAAACATTAAAAAATCATCACAAATAGTTCAAAACTCATTTCAATAATTTCTTCGAAGGAAAAAGCTGGTGAAAAAAAATAGTACAGAATGAAATAAAACTTGCAAAAAAAAAAATTAAAATTAAAATACTTTTGAAAAGAAATTCACAACTGTTTGGTGGAGGTGGGGGAGGGGAGGGTAAAATTTCCCCAAAATTGATTTAATTTAAAAAAAAATAAATTATGAAAATTTTTCAAAAAATCAGAATTTTTTAAAATTCAAAATTAGGTTTCAATCAGGAAAAAATTGAAAAAAAATCTTGAAAAGGTTGGGAAAAAATAAAGAAAAAAATTTGGATTTTTTTTGATGATCCAAAAATTTTCTCGTGAAGCAAATCTAAACATATTTTCAAACAAGAACAAAAAATTTAAAAGCAATAAAAAAATCTCATAATAATTATGTAAATTGAAAAACAATTCAAAACTCATTTCAAAAATTTCTATACCCTCTACGAAAAAGAAAATTTAAAATACAATACGTCACTAATTTGAAAGAGAAAATATTGAGAATTTTTCAGAGAATGGCGTAAAATTCTAATTGATTTTTTTTTAGATAATTTGGTCGACGAGAATTTATTTATTATTCTTTTTTTTGTGACTTTTTTAGAAAAGGTAGGTGTAGATATTACCTAAACTTTTCTAAAAAAAAAAAAAAATACAAAAAATCACAAAAAATCACAAAAAAAAATAAATTCTCGTCAACCAAATTATCTAAAAAAAATCCAAAAATCCTCCACAAACACGATATACCCGGAAACCTTCGCCGATGAAAAGATATATCATCATCTCAAACCAAACAGAAAAAAATCAATCGTCATTCCATTCCTACCTCAGCAGTCTGCACGTCTGCATCGAGACGCGGAAGCCATCATCTCCCTGCCCTTGCCTCGCATCGGGCACCTTTCCCATCTCCTCTCCTTCTTACTCCTCATGCTTCAAACCGACACAACGTAACATTCTTAATATTCGACCAGGGTAAAGAAAAAAAATTCCAATTTTATAATTATCATCGGGCCGGGCGAGCTGCGCTTTCATCACACGCACACCATCCGTATGTGAACTGCCACCGCGATGCCAAGCGGCTGCAAAAAAATGCGATAAAAAAATCAACCGAAATGATAAATTACCTTTTATAATAAATATTTCGCTTTAGGGTGTAGTAGCTTATTGGTACGTCGTATATGTACGTCTGGTCTTGGTCTTGGTCTTGGTCTACAGTACACCGGCGCAAGGGGTTTCGAAAAAACCGTCAAAAGGTTCACTCCTGATGATGGTCCAATATACTTGAGTAGGTACATTGCGTATATAAATAGGTACGTCTCTGTGTGTGTTGCAGCGAACGCGCGGCGCGGTGATACACGATGAGGTAGCGCCCAAAGCCAAAGACCCCCTGCTGATCGAATACGGTAGGCGACCTAGGTCACAAACTGGCTCTTTAATTGGAAATCCAAGAGTTATTTATGAGGGAAAATCATTTCATTTCGTTTTGCTTACGCTTACGCTTAATAGTCGCTTACATGCTCAGCCCTGATGGTCTCTCGCGCTTAATGTTTCATTTGCCATGTAGCCTTTCTTCATCCTCTTCGGCATCGGCAGTCCGACACCAGCTGACCCTCCTTTAGCCCCTTCTCACATACTGTTGCGGAGCTCTACAACTTATTAGCTTATTATTAGTCCACTACAAAGAACCCACGACAATGCTTACCTTTTTTCATCCTTTTTTTGTTCAGTTTACATCTTCAATCATCAAAGAAAAGAAAAAAAATACCTTCTCGCACATTCCTCGTAAATTAAAATGAAAAAAATAAAAAATTACCTAACTCTTACGTATCCCATTCAAATTGCTCGCATTTCAATTCCTCAGACCGCGTATTGAATATCTCGACCATGGCAGAATCTTCCTTCTCTACCCTTTGCCTCCCCACTGACCACACTCAATAGGTTAAGAGGCCGCGAAAAACTAGTTTACTCTCGCTGCTGACCACTCGAAAAGACGAAAGACGATTTGAGAAAAAAACCACGCACCGCATACAATGTCTCTCAGCTGCAGACTCCGCATCCTTCCTGCGCCCGGCCAGCCAAAGCCCCTTCGGCGATGGTCGATTCTCGTTTACCGCAAAAAGTCTACAAGTCGGAATCGCGGAAGTGACCCTTAATGAATTGCGTCTCGTGTCTGAAGCAGCATTTTACGACCACCTCGTATACGACTATGTGTATTAGTTTGTTGCGGCCGGGCGGGCATTCAGTTACACGATATTATACGCGTATAAAGACTAAAACACACACATCAAGACTATAAACTGCATCGCATGCGAGGCGGCAAAGAGGCAGGGGAAAAGTTTCATTAAAATTAACGAGCGTGTATGTACTTTGTTAAAGTCTAAAGATGGTTACATTTTGACATTGAACCTTTTCATATACGCGCTCGTATGTACTTCTTTCTTTTTTAATTTTTACACCTGTGATGAAAACTGGTTGTGTGTTGTGTTGATTGTTGACACGAATGTAGCGGCCAAGGCAGCGTATACGAGACGAATAGATACATAGGTACGGGGTGTAATATACACGCGTATCGCCATAGCTATAGTATATTTGGATACGTTCCAATATTTAGTTTGTTATTAATGAAAACGTCATCTCAATGTGTGTAAGATCTTGCCATCATTACCGTCTGTATAGCATATCTATCTACTGATGCCTGATGCATCCGGATCGCAAGAAGATGAGATGAGAAGGCAGCGGGTATGAGATTCATCTCTCTATCTCGGTGGTATGAAGTCGATACGAAGCGCGTGAACGGACGAGCTGGTATCGGTAGATATATGAATACTAGGGGGCTTCGCCCCCTGGCCGCTTCGCGGCCCAACCCCCGGCTCGTTCCTCGGGCTTCGCCCTCGGAACTCGCTTCGTAGCTGCTTCTTTTTACTCGAACTTCTTTCACTAAACTTTCTGCAGAAAACAATATTTATGACCAATTATAGAAAAACAAAATACCCTCCTCAGCTATGGACACTTAATGCAGTAGAGGCGTAATGCGGAATGAAAAAAAACAGTAGGTGACGGATACTATCAATTAGTCACGCAGCTAAACGTAAAGATTCCGCTGAATTCTTTAACCACTGCATCTGGTGATTGTGTAAAAATGCGACCTTTCGATTTTATGACCGGCGGTATATGTTTTTATTCATTTGGGGTATCCCTTCACACGGAAGATATACCTAGTGAGTGAGTTTGGACACATTGTGCAGCCAAATGGTAGTGCCTCGACTGCATTTTATTCACAAAAAAATACGAAAACCGGTTAACGTTGTGAAACGTCGCTTATGTGGTACCTAGAAATCGGCTGCATAGAAAACGCTCAACTTTCAACTTGCTGTAGTGACTTTCCTAATTAACTTTTCGAACTTTTTCGATTTTTCCTGGTAACTTGTTATCCATATCTAACTGCATCCAAAATTTCAGCTTTCTAGCTATCATAGTTTCCCAAATAATTTTCGTCAGTCAGCCAGTCAGTCAGTAACATCGGGCGATATATATTTAGATGCAATCGTGAGTTCAAATTATTTCGTCCATTTTTATAATACGTATACGTAAACGTAAATACGAATACATTATTTATAAGTTAACATATCACGTACGAGTTTATATTGGTGTGAAGCACCATACCGCGCCCCTGGACCGACGCCGGCTGCCAGTCGGCTTATATCTTTTTCTCTTTTCGGTGTCAATCGACAGTTTTGCCAATTTAATCGCGTATACCTCCTATACCTAGGTACGTAGAGGTAGACAGACACTAGACAGTCTGAAGTCTATAATATTAGGTGATCAGTTGTCGTAGATACGTAAACACATTCCGAGCACGTAAAATAACGTCATGAGCTCGTTCTGTAGACTTTTTAATAGCAGGTGTCTTGTCTGCATGGGATGTGGTCGGTGTGGGTGTAGTTTCGCATTCAAGTCGCCGAGACGAGTTTTCGTTGCATTATTGCGGTGCGGAGAGAAAAATTAGAGAAGAAATCGATAATCTTGTACAGCGAATGATAGAAAAGTTAATAAACATGCTCTTGGATTTTGAACACATTCAATTTCGCAACAATTTTGAAAACGGATTTTGAAAAAATTATGTAGAATTTCAAAAAAGTGTTTACAAAAATGCAATATTATACTTGGATTTTTTTCTCAAGCCCACTTTCAATTTTCTCTTTTTCAAAAATTCAATAAATATTTCTTCATAACCAAATTTTTCAGCACCTTCCCCCTCTCCCAAAAAATCGAACTTTAAATTTTTTCAAAGAACAAATTTTTTAATATGTAATTTCACCTTTAAATCTTACTTTTCCACAAAATTCATTTTACTTTTTTTTTCTCAAAAATTTTACCTTCAAACTTTTTTCAAATTCAATTTTTCAAGTTTGAAAAAAATTTTTTTCAACTCTACTTTTCAATTCAAAAATTCAATTTGAAACTGATTTCGAAAAATTCAACATATCTGTCAAAAACTCAATTTTTGAATTTTTTTTTGTAAAAATTCAACTTTTTTGAAACCTAGCACATTTCTTTTCAAGATCAATTTTTAAAAAAAAAATCACTTTAGAACCCCCCCCCCCCCCCCCCC
>FIZT01027590.1:0-30576 GCA_900065295.1 Paracoccus marginatus | reverse complement strand
TAGAACGTTTGGAAAACCAAAAGCAAAAGCAAAACGTTTGAAAAACCAAAAGCAAAACCAAAAGCAAAAGCAAAATTTGTTTTGCTTCCAATGGCTGCTTGTGATTTTTGAACTAGTTCAACAGTTTTTAAGATATTGGCTGGTTTCAAAACACAAAATCTGAAATGAAATTATAGAAGTACATACCTTCATGTTGCAAAATATCAATAATTGAATATTTTTTTGTTATATCTACTCTCATTAGAACTGGTGAGAAAAAAATTTTCAATTTTCAATTTCAAACTTTTTCAATTTTTTTTTGTGAAAAATTTTTCTTTGAACTTGAAAAAATTCAAAAAATTGTGCTTTGAAAAAATTTTCAGATTGTGCTTAAAATGTTGAAAATTGGACATTTTTTTGTTGAGAAATTCCGATGAAATTGTAGCAAAAAAATCTGCAGTTTTTGTGTTTCAAAATTGGTCAATACTTATCTCGAGAACTATGGAACTGGTTCAAAAATTACAAGAGACAAAAAAAGTTCTTTTTCTCAAGCTCTACACTTTTTGTCTTATAAAATTTTTTTTCGCTCCAGTTTTTTGGGATTTATCAACAATTAAAACAGTGAACCAGTTTTTAAAAAATGTTTCAAATTTTATCTGTTCGTTAGGTACAGAACGTTTTGTGCTGATTTCACAAAAAACCAATAACTGCAAAAACTCAGTTTATACCCTCTAACCAGTTTCTCTGTTTTCGGACACTCCGACGCTGAATGATTTTGAATTGATTCCAATCATTTTTTCTAGACAACACGTAAATCAAACTTTAGATTTTTGCCTTATAATCAGACTAAATGATGATTTTGTAAAAAAAATTTAAATTCAAAATTTTTCTAATGTTAATGATTTTTTTTCTTTCAGGAAATAACTTCTTCACACTGTTTTTTGCCAGCACGTCATCGATGACTGAAAATACAAAAAAAAAAACTTGAGATCAATGCTGATAAGTCAAGAAGGATCATACATTCTCAGCAACGATTACACTGACGTGCACATATAGGTAAGAAAGCTACATTATTAGCCCACATTTCTTCCCCCTCAAAAGAACCACATTACTTATTCCATTTATTCGAGTATAAATAAAGAAAATTCTACAATTTTACAACCGTACCTATTTGAAACCTACCGCCGACGACATTATTTGCGAATCACTGTAGATATATACCGTACGCTTCGCGCCGCTTGGAAAAAGGCTCGGTGTCCTTTCGATTTGGAAAATATGTAATCCAATTTCCTGCGCCAGATGCTGCATCATCCTGAATAAACAAAGATATACGAATTTAATAGGAAATATATTAGTCGTCGTTGTGTATTTCATTTCAGAAGTCCATTTCCAAGTCGGCTTAAGAAATAATAAATTCTGATCCGCATAAAGTTTCATAATATAATAAAAACGGGTCACCATTTCTCATTACAAAACAAAACGAGAGAACGAGAACGAGATTTGTAAAATAACGTTTTTCGACGCTGCGAAAACTCATCCTCGTCACCCTGCCCGACCCTCCCTTTTCCCATCTCGCTTCTTTCAAGGCTGCCGGGCGACGATTTGTTGTGTTTTCGTTTGCTGCAGGAAATTCTCTTCTTTTTCATTTCTCACCCATTTCCTCGTGCCCTTGCCGAGATGAAATGAAAATTGTAGCGCCGGTTAAAAGTCGACCCATTTATACGTAGGTACTATGTTTGAGTGAGTTTTTCGCGTATATACCTATGCTGAACCTATAGACCTACGTACGTATATAATTCTGAATGTAATTTACTTTCTCAATTACCTCGTAGGTACTCGTCGTGTGTTTGTTTATTAAATTCAAATTATAGAGGATTTTTTATTTCTGCTTTTTCTTTCATTACGTATACGTATGCTTACGAATGTGTGTCGTTGGTTCGCCAAGATAATATAGAGAACTTATGGTAGTTTCCGCTAAAGTGTGCTTTATACGGTGTTACCTTGTGCGGAAGATTATCGTGCATTGTCGAACAAAGACCATTGTAATCATTTGCACATTAACATTTTTTTATGTATTGAAAAATATTGCGGCTTTTAGGTCATTTATTGAAATTTTATGCAATGCACGACCATGTAACAGAGGTACATTACCGGTGTTAATCCTCTCCGCCTTGTCTCCGCTGTACGCGACCAGGCCAGGTTTTTCTCATGAAATCGCCGATTCTTCGCACGAACGATCTCTTGGTACATATTTTGCGCCTCTGTAAAGGTACTTAGCGTAGCTAAATCCGTATTAGATGGATGTTCAAAAATGTACAATTGATGAACATGCGGAATGGCCAGATTTCACTTCCTCGAGTGTTTTTCAACGTCACGTCGTGTAGGTATTTCAGATTTGGTTCGAGTTGTGGAATTTCAAATCTACGAAAATCACAACTGTACTTACGACTCTATAGATCCTGCAAAAAAAAAAAAATAAAATAACTGAAATTATAGTCCCAAACGTGTCTCTTACGTTTCACCAGTCGATCGATAAAAAGTTGGAATTTCCCAACACTTGGACATTTTTCTCGTAATTCGATCGGAGGAGCGAAAATTGACGTAACCATGGCCTACCCCAACTCGTACGAATGATAGAACATGTACAATAACAGCAGCCTAAAGAAGCAAAGTGTTTTCAAGTTCATCGCCCTTCAGATCCTGTTCGCTGCCGCACCGTACACTGAAGGTACTTTAATTCACGCACTTCTCCAGCTTGAAATCCACACCTAATACGGTTCTAGTATGAAATAATTACATCACCATCTTCCCTTATACACGCTCTCTTATAATACTGCGATATGAAACCCTCTATAGAATAGCATTCATGTACTGGCTTATGGCACATTATTCAGATTGATATTAACACCTCGCCCGCAGTCGAACAGGGGAGAACGGTGGAGCGAACTCGAAAGACGCGGTATTTAAAGGACTTGTATATGTGCTATGTACGTACCCCGACGCCACGTCGAAGTACCTAATTCTTATATAAGGACAAATAACCGAGATCGGGATTTAATTCATCGCATACGCACGTACAAATCAACGTGCATAAAAATAATGAAGGTCTCTAGACCTACACTATACGCTCAGCTCACTATATCGACTGCGTAGATCGAACACCTCGTAACCCACAAAGTACTATTTTACAGGAGAGACAAAAAACGTTTCACGAGTGCAAAAATGAACATAATAACATTCTGGAATTTGATTTCTTATTTTTTTTTGTCATTATTAATGATGAGAACGTAGATTTTATATAAAGTTCATAAATTTGGCCAATATGTGGGTTACGAGGTATTACCATGTGGGATACGAGGTATTCATTTTGTGTAATAAATTATTCAATTTTCATCAGTTTACTCGTAGGTAATTTTATTTTGAACAATAAATTATTAAGTAGATAAGTATTTTAATTTAGAATAAAAGATTACAACGGCAAAGTAAGTATATAAGTTAAGTCTTATACAGCACTTCTAGTTCTAGAACGAGTAGCTTTCTTCATAAGTAGCCGATTTGTATCACACGGAGGCGGCATGTTAGTTATTAACGAACGATTCGCACTTCGATTTGTACGAGGAGGATTTTTCTTTGAAGAAGTAGCATTATTCATACTCGAAGTCGTACGAGAGGAATTTTTCTTTGAGGGAGGAACACTTTCATTTCCTTTAGGAGCGCTTCTCTTCTTAGGCAGCGAATTTGTAACAGTAACTGGCGGCGCCGTGTTAGTTGATGTAGGTTTTGTCTTCGTAGATGAAGCGTATGGCAGATTATCATAATAATGATGATAAACTTCAGGCATTATACTCTTCAACTGCTGCAAATGTTTGTACTTTTCTTCAGTTATTTTCAACAGCTCCGCATTCATTTGAGGGTATTGCACTTCAGCTACCTTAAACTTGGTAGTCTTGCGAGGCAATGGTTGCCAGCAGTCATCGAAATTTAATTTGTATAATATTTTCCCGTCTGGTTTATAAAATAAACACCTAATGTCCATTACAGTAGGGTCTTTTACTTTACAACCTGGACGTATGGATTTATATCGCTGAAATTGACGATAATCCTTGAAATCTTGATACTTTAGTTCAGTTACCTCATACACCATATTTATGGTAGTGTTTTCATCTGTTCTGACTGTTTGCCGAGCTTCTTTTGTAAACCGTGGGTAGTCACTTGGATGATAGATTTCACGATTTTTCAGACACGTTTCTATAGTCGCATGTACTGAATCACAAGACATTTGGGTATGCCCAACAACGAGATATTTTTGCATAATTTCTACTTTATTCTTCATAGCGAATTGAAGTAAAGCGTTGGATAGAATAGTGTTTCGATTTTGATATGTACATCCGTCGCTAAACAGAATTATAGGTGCGTTGCTTCCGTTTAAATTATCTTCTAAATATTTTATAATACAAGTTGTAAATGTAGACGCAGTCATGTCCGCATTGGTCTCGTCAAACCAAAAACACCGTGCTTCGTGAGTAGCGTTGTTATAAATTGTAAAATTATGACAACTCAACTTGGTCTTGTAAAAAATAGCGCTCGCTTGAACAAAAGGAGAAGTTTTTACTGCTTGTAGATCCATTGTGTAAGTTCGAACTTCTCCCGATTTTGCGAGAGTGGTATCTGATCGTAGTTCCTTTCTTGCTCTTTCCTTCTGTAAGCGGTGATTACGATATTCATCTTCAGTAACTAAGCCAACATCGAATCCATGACATTTATCGCACTTGTCTTTTTTTAATTTAAGTATCGATAAATTCATTTCTGCAAATTTTTCTTTAAAAGTGTAACTACTCGCTGGTATTCTACCAACTTCTTTACATTCTGTCTTGTATAGACTATACAGATGTTTTTTTGACTTGATACACGATTCGAGGTATAGTTTAGAACTATTCTGGCGGCCATAATGTGATGGGAGCTTTGGAAGATTTTCGAAGAACGTAGTGATATACTGTTGAGAGTCCTTTTCTCGCTTACGTCTTTTTTGTTGTTTTGTATTAGCGTTAGCGTTATCATTTTCTTCTTCAGCTTTTCTCAAACGTTGAGCTGCTGTAGAACTTGTTACTATGCCCATTCCGTCACTTCCGTTTTCTTCTGACTTTACCCATTCAAGGACACAAAATTCTTTCAGACCAGTAGTGTTCAAAAACGTTTTCTTACAAACTTGATGTTTTTCATTATTAAGCGTAAGAAAGTAATTGAAAGATACCGAACGTCGACTACTTGGGCTTTTGGTATACGATCGCTTCGTCTTGATCATATGGACATGATTTATCACAAACGTTTTTCTCAAGTCCCAACTGGACTCTTTCCAGATTTTAGTAAATATTTGTAGACGATCAGCTTCCATGAATTTCCAACAGAAACGATTTGATGAACGTTGGCATTGATTCGAAGTGCAACGTGGTCCTAATTTACGTTCTGGACGAGGCGTATCATGAAAAACTTTGGTTCCCTCTCTCCTGTAACCCATGTATTCTATACCAATTTCTCGTCGTCGTTTTGTTGTTTCTGTGCCCCAGTACGGTTTAATTGGTCTTCGTTTTCGTTTTCGATTGCAGTTATCAGTAGGAATGGTATCATCTGGTGAAACGATATTGAAATTCAACGTTAAACATTTAGAAAGCATTGGTAACATAGTGTTCCGTAATAATTTCAATGTGTACTTACTAGATAGATTCTTAATATCATCAATACGTAGAGCTTCGTCTTCTGTTACTTCGTTGCAACTTACACCAGTAGTAAGAGATGTACAGTAACTAGATTCATTTGCAGGTGGTACGTATTCCCGATCGGAACCAGAGAAGGATTCATTTGAAACATGTGAATCGTTTGTTTCTAATGATGTATTGGTTTCGATTGTCATTGAAGAAGTGTTAGTTGTGTTTGCTTCCGTAGAAGTACTAGTTGTTGATAATTCATAAAATGTGTTATCCTTCTCACACACATCTTCAATTTCAACTACAACTTCGTATACTTCTCCCGGCTTCAAATTTGATAAATCTTGTAAGACTACAAAAAAAGAATGATGAATTATGTAGTACGATGATGGGGAAATGGTTCACATTGTGTGATTATATGCGTCCGTCATGAATACTTACTTTTTGATGACATTGGTAGTTCGGAATACAGTTTCTTATTTAATAAGGTTAAATAATCTCTGGGAGAACAACGCATAAACTTTATTTAGAAATTAGTTGTAGGTATTAAATAGTACGTAAATGTAATTATTTCGATCAAACGATCATAGTACAGAATATCAACAGAACACTGACCGGCAACATAGAACTAAAAATTTTACCGGGAACGAAAATGATACTGATAAACCATACGGAAGCAGTTACAAATATTCTCCACGTGAGGCGCTGTGGGTTACGAGGTATTCCAACCACTTTTCTAGAAAGTGGGATACGTGACTTTGCTAAAATTGCTAATATCTTGGAAATAAATTAAATTTGGGTTAAAAAATTTTATACACCTACGCGGAGTTGTCTTAGGTACCCAAAACTGCAAAAAAAAAAAAATCGAAAAGTGTGGGTTACGAGGTGTTCGATCTACGCAGTCGATATACGAGATGGGGTAAAACCTATCGTCGTAGCCGTACAATAGCTCAGTCGAAGTGTCTGTTTGAAATTTGCTTTTCGCAAAAACGCTGCTTCGAATAAGCGGCGTATGCATAAAAGAGTAAGAGAGAGCCGTCTGTTTTAGAAAAACTTTATACACGTCGGGGAAAAAATAGGGAGAGAAACTGTCGAGAGTCCGGAGAGTGAAAGAAAAAATAGCTGGTAGGGTGCGTCGACTGTATATATACGTTCTAAGTACGATTTCAAAGAGCCGACTCGACTTTGGTTTTTTGTTTTTTACTCCAAACGATCTCGCATCGGTGCAGTATTCCTTCGGTTGGAAAATTATTTCGGGGAAAGTTACGTACGTACCTAGCTTCGACCGGCAGCGTCGGCGGTAAAAAAAACAACTAGCCCTTGGCTTGTTCCATTCAGCCTATCAAATATCCCGAATGACTTTGTCCCTTGGAAATGACAACATCATGTTGGATTGCTGGTTCTCTGGTACGTGTATACATACGTCTATAGGTCTCTCTGTACACGTATCATTTATATTCTCTTTGATCGAATCGGTTTACTGTGTAGCCTAGTCTGCGATCGTATATGCAAACTCGTAGCTTTTCTGCTTATATGTTGGCTGCGCTATTAAATGGGTGGATTATTAAAAAGTTAAATTAATCTAGCCGTCTAGTTTGGAAATTTATCTCGTAGGTGTGGTAGCTGCGTATTTATGCAGAATACTCCGCTATTGCTCGGCTTGCTCCTTCGTATAACTTGGCTACATTTACCGTAAAGGACAAATGCGTTGTTGCTGGTTTACTGTAGTCATTCATCGGTAATTAATTTATCAAATGGTATAAATATTGTGACATTTATCCGCATAGATCAGCGTGGTTACTCTTATACCATAAATATAGCAATCTATATTATGCATAGTAATGAAGAAAGGTGTTCGTTCCTGCTAGTGGTGCTAAAACTATAGTCGCAGCTTCGTCTATCTCTGGTTAGCCCGTTTTCTTATGGGAAGCAATGAAAATAGGTACAATTTTTTTATACTCACGAGGAAAATGGTTCTCTCAGAAAATATTCCATCAAAAAATAACCAATCGCCCCTCCTCTCCTCCAAAAAAATCTGGAAAAAATTGAATGAAAAA
Source organism: Paracoccus marginatus (assembly GCA_900065295.1). Lineage (NCBI taxonomy): Eukaryota > Metazoa > Arthropoda > Insecta > Hemiptera > Pseudococcidae > Paracoccus > Paracoccus marginatus. Next base: position 22,838 of record FIZT01027590.1, on the reverse strand, counting down.
ACTGAGTCCCATTTGGTGTACATTTTATGAGTTTTCTTTTTTTTTTTTTTCAAAAATTGTGGAAAAAATTCGAAATAAAATCAATTGGGAAAAGTTGATTTTGTTTTTGAAAAAATGAAGTCCTTGAAAAATAAAAAAATTAATTTATTCAAATAATGAAAAAAAATTGAAAGGTGGGAATCGATAATAGACACAAAGTTGGAATTTAAAAAAAAAATTCAGAACTCGATGAGAATCTGTTTCGCAAAATTTTAGATTTCTTTTAAAATTTTCACCAAAAAAAAAACAGAAGTATAATTTCAACTTTTGAGACTTCTTATCACATACCTACTAGATAATCTCCACCGAGAGACAACTCTTGATAAATTTTTCTGCAAGCACACACAATACCCTCGCGAACGTAAATATAATAAAACACACCTGTACACTCGTATCACGAATTAGACATCCGCACATATATACGCTCTAGCTACCCATACTCGTAGGTCTGTTACTCTGTACGACTGTACGTACTGCGAGAGTGAAAAATAAACGGAAAAAAGATGCACGCTGTCACGATAAGTTATTTCTTCAGTCGTCCAAATAAAAAGGCGAAAACTTTGCGCAGCCAGAACCATACGCACATGTGCATATACTGCTGTACCTTGGGAATATCTTTCAATTCCACCCCGGCACCACCACCACCACTGCCACTATTACCTGTTTATATGTAAAACAAAAATATACTAACGTACCTATACAAAACTTGATACATTTTCGCGTAGGTAGGTAGGTAGCTGGCGCAAAAGTATCAGATTCCTTTCAATGTAGTACGCTTCCAAGTTGGCAATTTTATTCCTGACGTTTACTCAGCTCGACAATGTATACGCGAGTGAGCGAATGATAAGACGAGACGCCAGCCGAAACGGTGGGTATTCGGCGCTCATAAAACCCCGCTCGCGAGCCGCACCCTCGCCGCGTGAAAGCAATTCAACGGGGTAAAAATGAATGAAAATTTAGCAAACGGAATCGCTGTAATTTTCTACGTTTATTATGGGTACCTACTCCGCTCGCGCTCTGCTCTCGATGTTTGATGCGTTTTATTATTTTTCATAGACGGTTACCTATGAATAGCGCTAAAAAGTGAAAGTTTTCTTTAAAAGCGAACTCGAATGCGGCTCGGCTCCCAGATACGAGTGTACGAAGAAATGCAATCTTGACAAGTTACCAAAGTTACGTACAGATCTTCCAGATGTAATAAAATGCCAGATAGGGTGAAATTGTTTTTTTTTTGCTTTCTTTTTCGAAATGCGTCGGTGTATGTCGTCGATATGAAAAAAGAAAAATGCGTACTGAGTTGGAGTTTACTTTTTGGTGCAGTTTCAGCATCCCTTCTTTAAAAATTGCACGTTTTAGGATGGTTTGTGTCACGAGTCTCAGAAGTTTGCCTCTTCGATGGCTTCTTCCACCTAAATGCAGAAAAAATTTGCAAAATTAATCTGTTGACGATAAATGATATATTAGCTAAAAATCTTTTTAAAAAATTTCGTGAAGGAGAAAATGGAAAAATTAAAATTATTTTTGAAAAAACAACCATTAGGTAGGTATATCTACTTCAAGCTGACGTCGTCAGTTCACGGAGGAATAAAGTTGAACTTTGAAAAATGAAAATCATTAGGAAAGGATTTTTTTTTAATTTGGCATTGGTCATGATCTGATTTGTAGAAAATCGAAAGTTGAACTTTTTCAAAGTTTTGCCAGCCTTAAAAGTTTGAATTTCGAATAGAAAAAGAATTCAGACCTATAAATACGGAAGTTATCTTGCAAGATGAAAATTTTTTTCTGGAAATTTGGCTTTTGTCAATTTTCAGTTGGTAGAAAATTCAAAGTTGAGCTTTTTTGAAAATTTCAACGACCTCGAAAGTTCAAAACTCTCGTCGAAAAGAAGTTTAAACTTTCAAAAATGGAGATCGTTCTGAAAAAAATTAATTTTTTCAAAGTTTGACCTTGGCCAATGCTGTGTTTGTGGAAAATTGAAAGTTTAGCCATTTTTGAAATTTTACTGATCTCAAAAGTTCAAAACTCGTTTTGGAAAAAAAGTTCAAACTTTCAAAATTTGAAAATTTTTGTGGATAAAATAATTTTTTTTTTCTAATTTGGCAATTCTCGATGGTCAATTTGTTGAAGATGAAAAGTCGAGCTTTTTTGAAAATTTTAACGACCTCGAAAGTTCAAAACTCTTGTCGAAAAGAAGTCCAAACTTTCAAAAAACGGAGATTATTCTGAAAAGAAATTTATTTTTCTGAAATTTAGCCTTGGTTATGCTGTGTTTGTGAAAAATTGAAAGTTTGTCCATTTTTGAAAATTTTACCGATCTCAAAAGTTCAAAACTCGCTTTGGAAAAAAATAAAATATGAAAATTTTTGTAAATTTGTTTGTTGTCAGTGTTCAGTTTGTAGAAAAGTGAAAGTTGAGCTTTTTTGAAAATTTTAACGACCTCGAAAGTTCAAAATTCGTGTTGAAAAGAAGTCTAAACCTTCAAAAAATGGAGATTATTTTGAAAGAAAATTTATTTCCTCAAATTTTTGTCTTGGTCAGTGCTGAGTTTGTGGAAAATTGAAAGTTTAGCCATTTTTGAAAATTGTATTGACCTCATAAGTTCAAAACTCACTTTGGAAAAAAATTAAACTTTTTTGAGCTCCAGTATGAAGATTATTCTGAAAATTTATGTTTGAGGACAAAATAATATTTTTTTTTTTGGGAGAAAACGACATAATTTTTTTCTTTCAAAAATTGACTGTTTTTTTTTTCTCTCAAGTTCAATTTTCATCTCAAGAAGAAATAGATCGTGTTTTCTGAGAAAAAGTGACAATAATATGGCATTTTTTCTTAGTGGAGAAAAAATGATAATATTGATAATAGACAACTTTTTGTTCCTTCAATTTTTCCAAAGTTTGAATTTTTTTGATAGTGCAAAACTCTGAAAGAAATATGTTTACGTTTCTGCACAGTTTCTACAAAGCTACCGATACAATTACTGCGTCGCAACTGTAGATACGCAAAGGCTCGTAAGACTGTATCTATGAATGCGGAATTCAAACATGGAATTCGTGATTATTGAATAATTGTATACGAGACCGAAGATAAATAATGTTTAATTATTATCGTATTGATATTAAGACAAATTTAAAACCATGCCACACGATATTATGTATGCGAAATCGTGAATTGAATATAACGAATTGGACTGCTCGGCGTAAGTAATATAACCGAGCTCCAATACGTAGACTAGATATAATAGTAATACGGTGGAGAAATTAGGGCTCGAGAATTATTTATTGCCGCCACGATAACAGCCATTAATATTATTTTTTAAATATGTTAACGACGACGCGAGGCGACCGGCGACGTTTTCGATGACTTCTACAATTTTTATTCTTCCACCAATACGTACCTACGTGTGGCGGCGGCGATCTTCTTTTCGAGGAATTAGTGTAATCAAAAATGCAGTCAGGTTTATGAAAAATGCAGTCGACCGACTCGTATCATATGTATATGTACAAATCTCACACCTATGAAAAATTAAAACTGATGGACAAATCTGTTTGGAATTCGAATCCTAGTCTTCTACAATCTATCTACACGAGTAATAATAACTAAGCGACCAGTCAATTATGCATTTTTTTCCAGCATCATATACCTACTCGTACCTAGTACATCCGAGATGTCAGCTTATGCCATACCGAACGTGTATTACATTGTCGTATGAAGACCAAGCAGCTATCGTCATCGTAGCCCTGGTACGGCCGAAGGAATCTCCATTATACCTACAGATTCATTCTGCTACATAGGTACGGCTACTTACCTGTTGGCTACCCAGATACCTATATACACTATACAGTTAATTACTCCGTAACGTGAAACCTTCGCGTCGAGGGCCGAGAGAAACGAAGAAAATTTGAAAGCTTCGCGAGCAAAAAAGCGACAACCAGACCACTGGGACATTTGTCTTGAAAGTCCTACTTGACGTGATTACATTCTAAACGAATGTCATCGGTTGCGTTACGTCAACAAACGGTTACCTCCTATAACGATACCCCAGACCTTTCGCCGCTTTTTTCCTCGCTTCCATCAAATCGATACAGATAACAGGTTGATAATTTCTATACGGCCGCGTGTACGCGTTTGTCTCCGTACCTCCAGTCGCGCGCTGCCGTTTATCCGCTGACGTAGCGGAGACTTTTCTCAGATAGGTATGTTCTTCGATAATGATCTTAATTAAATTTTAAATTGTTGGTTTGCTTGAATTCTGTCATAGTGCCATTAATCAGCAACCGAACTGCGAGCTAATTAAACTATGATGGTAATTCGCCCGCTTATCTGGCCTTATTCATCTGCGGAACGAATACCTTTACCAAAGGCAACGCGCCATCAGACTCGGTTGACAATTTCATTTTTCTCAAGAGGCTCCCAGGCGTAGAGCTCTATTGACCTGCATGCAAATACGCCATTCTCGACGTACATAAACTACGGGTATTCGGCCACTTCCAATTATAATCGACGAGTTGTCGTTCGTCGTTTATATATAGGTACTCGATGTACCTATATAGCTCGCTGTGTAGTGAAAAAATGCACGATGTTCGTGTGTTTAGTATAACAACACCAGGAACGTGAAAGGATGAAAAAAAAAATATCAACGGCTAATTTCTGTACGCTCTTCTGCAAACATACATATAGCGGACGACAAAAAAAAAGGATAGATATAAAGCTAGGTACGTATTGGCAATAATGTATCGAAACACGACTTTTTATTGAATTACTGTAGCGCGACCATTTGATAATAATACCGTACCTGTACGTTGGAATGCTCGGCTATGGGTATATAGATTTGGTCGATGCAAAAGATCATACACATGTAGGAAGAGGCAGGCCCGAATGCGAGTTCTTTTATTTTTATTTACTATTTTAAATGATCGCACAGAGATAAATTACTTTCCATTTTCAAGTGAAGCGTACCCAGATACAGATCTCAGTTAGTATATTATCTATACGTTGTAGCATAGGTATTAAAAAAATCAACAATTGTATATAAAACTTATATGCCGAGAACTCTCAGTACTGCTGCCTAGTACCTATACACACAATGGAAGAAGAAAGTCACGTTGTTTTTTCAACTTAGGTATTGTGAAAAATGCACTTGTCCCGGCGTCGTTGCTGGCTTCGATGATAAAAAAAAGAAAAAAAGCAAATAAAGAAAAAAAAACCCTGTTGTAGTTTATATTTACACAGTAAAAACGTGATTCTCGTAAACAACAGGATGTCTCGTTTTATTCGCTCGCCCATCGTAGTATACTGGCCCCGAAAAGTTGGTAAACTTTTCATTTTATTTTTTTCAATGTTACCGTTTCTGTAAGAGTATCTACACGGGTTTCTAGTGTAGTATCTATACCTATACCGTTCCGGTATAATGTTCGGGTATCGATTGCCTTTGCCTGGCAAACGTACAAGTGAAATCGAATCACATGTTTGAGAATGCTTAATGAAGACTTGGAATTGATTTTGTTCCATTTTCATGCCATGTACTACACATGTATCTATAGGTGTACTTTGCGAACTTTATAAACTACATGTATCTATCTATACCGGAACCAGATGCCGGCTAAATTTCATTACTGAATTGAGTTTTTAAACTTTCAGCGCCCAAGTGGCGAAATCTCATTATTTTCTGCCCAGAATTAGACAACGGTCAAGGAGGAGGGTGAAAGTGAAATGAATTCAATCAAAAGTTCTGACGAAGTTAAAAAATTTATCTTAGGAACGAGAAGTTTGAAGTAAGATTATAATTTTTGTTTCTAGGCCACCAGAATTTCGCCTACTGTTTAAAGCTTTGGCAGAATTTTGAAAAATTTGCCAGCATTTCGCTATAAATTGTTTCCCACATCGAAATGTTCCAGATCTGGCTTTTAAATTGATGTGCCCCCTGAAGGTGTTGGGATCCCATTTTGAATTTAGTGGTTGAGACCAACATACCAGAATTTTGGCTAATCCAAGAAGTAACCTGGGATAGAGTTCTAGCAAAGAAGTCAGAATTTTTTCAGATTCATTTACACGAAATTCTGGCAAAAATTCTAGAATTTTTTCTGAACCTGAAATATTATTCAGGTGGAATTCTCATAGCTATTGTCATCCTTCGAAACAGCATTCTGGAAACATTCTGGTCTGGAAACGTTCTGGCAACTTCGCCTTTGCCAGCATGTGATTTCCATGAAAAAATTTGTCAGGTTTTCTAGAATTTGACTAAAATAAATTTTTATAATCTGACAAAATTTTAGTTCTGAAAAAAATCTGGAAATTTTTCCAGAATTTCGCTAAAAGGTACATACCAAAACCAAAAAAATTTCGGCAGGTTTCCCAGAATTCTGCCCAGAATTCTGCCAGAATTTTATTTCCAAATTCTCCATAATTCTGAAAAATTTTCTAGAATTTGGCCGAAGTAAATTTTTTTACCCTGACAAAATTTTCGCAACTTTGATAGGATGCCATTCCAAGTTCTAGAAAATTCTTGAAATTTTTCTAGAATTTTTTTAGAATGTGCATTTTTAAACTGAAATGCTGGCAGTTCTCCTAGAATTTAGCCAGAATTTAATTTCTAAATTCCAAATTTGCCAAAATTCTGGCATATTTGCTAGAATTAGGCCAGAATACATTTTTTTTTTTTGGTTTGGCAGATTTTTAGCACCTTTGCTGAAACGCAATTACCGGTGGGAAATTTTGGAAATTTTTTCAGAGTTTTGCAAGAATATGAATTTTGAATCTGGAAGAATTCTTGTAATTTTTCTAGTATTTCGTCAGAATGCAATTTCAGGATCTTGCCAAATTCTGGTAGTTTTTTTTAGAATTTCGCCAGAATGTAATTTCTAAATCTGGGAAAATTCTTGCAAACTCTCCCAGAATTTCCTAAAAATTTTCCAAATTAAATTACAGCTTCCATTGGAGAAAAATTCTGGAAAATTGTTGGCACTTTCCTAGAATAATGCCAGAATACCTACATTTTCTACTAAATTCTAGCAGTTTTTCTAGCATTCGGCCAGAATGTGATTTCTATATTTTGACAAAAATCTGACACATGTCTTGGCATATTTCTAGAATTTATTTTTCAAATGTGAAAAATGTTTCTGACAACTTTGCTAGAATTCAGTTTCTGATTTCAAGCAGAATCTCAAATTCCACCTTTTAAATGCTAAAAAGAGTTTCTCACACCATTTTGACTGGCAAAGAACCAATGAACACAGCGTTTCTTCGAAAGGAGGAGCACTATGAGGAGCTCTTGCTCCTCTCCTCTTACACCTAGGAGGCTCACAATATTTTGGGATGTCCCCCTTTCAAAGCGAATTACTTCATCAGATTTGGTCAAAATCCAAGGTATGCTTTTTTTTCAACTCCACCCTAATGTTCATCTAAAATTGAAAATTTCACTTGTACTAAAATTTTCCTAAAATTGAAAATTTTATTTGAACTAAAATTTTTCTAAAATTGAAAAATTTTCTAAAAATGAAAATTTTCGCGAAACTGGTATTTTTCTAAAATTTTTCAAATCGGAAATTTTTTCAAAACTATAATTTTTCTAGAATTTCTGAAATTGAAAATTTTTTCAGAATTGAAAATTTTTCAAAACTGAAATTTTTCTAAAATTTCTAAAATCGGAAATTTTGCAATTTTTTTAGAATTTTGTTGGAATGCAATTTTCAAATCTGGAAAAAATCTGTCAGTATCGCCAGAATTTTTTCCATCAGGAATTTTGGCAGTCTCACCAGAATTTTGTCAAGATATCTAATCTGTTTGTGTGTGTTTTTTTTTTATGTGTAGAGATTTTCGTGACTTTTCCAAGACTTTGTTAAGATGCAATTTTCAGATTCTGGCGAAATTCGTAATTTTGAGAAAATAGGATGCGATAAAAGCTGCAATTCTCTTCAAAAAAAGCTCCTCACAACTTGTGTTTCTGTATCAATCTCCATCGCATTCGTATAGCTTCAGATATAGCCTCGTTGAACTCCGAGGCGCGTATATCAATCACAAACATTACATCACTTCAAAACATTATGACTTCTGTACACATATCGAGAAACCAGTTTTTTCTCTCTCCTCTCGTATATTATAAATAAACACTCGCGGTAAGTGATGTGCAAAGATCGAATCGCCGATAAAGGTCCTACCGGCACGTGCTTTTTTTTCGTGGTCGAATCGAACGTTCAATCACTACCTATACCTAACCATTCACAATATCATACGAATATTGAACGACGAACGACGAACGTATTCTCGTATTGTCCGAGTAAACTACCCAACAACCTTTCGGAGGAGTGGAGGTGGAGGGACTCGGCAGTGGAAAAAAAATAAACTAGTGCAATGTCGTCTGTGAGGAGAAAGCCTTGTGCAGCGTATATCCGCGATACATTATCGCATCTTCAACTTGGAACTTTTTTCATTATCGGTCAAGTAAATCAGTAACAACATTTATAACTATTTAGTATTATAAATGCAAATTTAACAGTTTGTAATTATATTGCTAGCGTACGATTGCATTATCATAAATAGCTACACGTGAGAATGTTACATTTATAGCGATGAAATAAATTATTCGGTTCGTAAACGGCTGGCTGGCCGCGGTGCCGCGTTCTAACTTAGTTTTATGTCTTTTCGCTGCCTCTCGCCTCTCGTCTTCGTTTTATGAATATTTCTCTTTTCATCCCAAAGTGAGATATTTCCTCTCCAGTAGGAATTTTTTTCATCGAAAAATTCCAAAGAAATAAAAATTAAACGCGAATCAAAAAAAAATCCATCTCGAAGTAATACGTATGCCTATAGATACGTACTGGCTATACTCTGTAAATTATCGTATCCCTCGGATCGAAACAATAGAGCCAAGAGGCAAAAAAACGCTTTTTTTATTTATAAACAAAACGTGATATTGCTATCGGATGAAAATCTAATTAACGCGATTACCGTTGAAAAACATTCGCGATCTGATGCTTGGGCTTGGGCTCGGTGTGTAAAACAGTGTGAAAAAATCCGTCTAATTGAAAGTTCAAACCGTGGCGTAGAAAAATTTCGAATCGCTATCAACATCGTAAATTATTATTACGCCATCGAGGTTAGATGTTTCTTTTTTTCTTGTAGGTAAGTAAATTAATTTTAGGATTTTTTTTTGAAAGATACAACATCGTATACCAACGAAATTGAATTATTTACACAAATAATAAAAATTTTACGATTTTATTATTACGGCGAGCGGTTATTAGCGCAAAAGCCATATACTCGTAGGTAATGGCCGGAGCTACGTATACTTAGTATACGTGTGTATGCGGTTTCTCCCTCGATGAAACGCGACCGAATTGATCGGTCGTTTGTTTTAATTTTTAATATTTTAATCCAACGCTGCGACCGAATCTATTCAACTAGTGGTTCGCTTAATTTTACAAAATGGTTGCGAAACGAGAAACTCCAGTCGTGGCCGTTTATCTAAATTTTTAACCCGTAATTAAATTTTATTGCTGATAATAAGCTCGTCTTTTGAAACATTTGTATATACCTAGAGATTGGCTCGAGTATACCGTACGGGTCCCCGAGCTGACGTATAGCTCGAATGTTGCTCTAAAATTTAATGCTACAGCTGGAATTCGTTTTATCTGCTCTGCTCTTCTGTTCTGTTGTGTTTGTTTTTGTAAACGCGTGTACCTAGTACCTACGTATGTACCTATACTTATTCATACTTATTTGACTGTGCAGGACTGTGCGACTATTGTGAATTCGTAATCATTGTTACGAACAATGTGCCAGCAAGTCGTCAATTCGCCGTACTTAGTTTCTTTTTTCAATTTCTATTCCATTCGACGTAATTTTTTAAGCGACGTTTGTCCTTCAGCAAACCCAGAAGTACGGATATTTTTGCCAAAATAGTCAAATTTCAGCGAAGTAAAAAAAAAAAAGGAAAAAAGGAGAAAAGAAATTAAAACGAACGACTCGCTTGATCCTTCAAAATTACTTTTCCCGCTTTTCTTTTTAACTTTTTAGCGACTGAGGGAGCGCAAGCAAGAGCAAGAGAGAGAGAGAGAAAAAAAGAAGAGATTCGTAGCTGTCTTCATGCTCAAACGATCGCAATGCCACAGCTAACTGCTTATTCGTTGAAAATGAGAAAATTGTCTTCTATCATACGGATTCAATTGAACCCCTAATTGTTTGCGAGCCACCGTCGAGCAGCGGGGTACGGCGCGATATTATTTCGGTTCAAGTTGCTCTGCAGTCTTTTAAACTTTAAAAGCTTTTATAAAATTTTCCTTCGTAAGTAAAACTTTTCGATGGCGTTTTTTTCCCTCGCACTGGTGTACTTTTCTTTTCTCTGCTCGCTGCGCTGTATAGCTCGCTATGTGTACTAGTGGAACAGATGTTTGCTTCGCTATTCGAACGACGGATTTGTGTCTTCGTCTTCGTCTTCGTGACGTTTGCAGCTTCTCGGATAGATAGTTTGCGAGAGAAGTCGAAAATGCAAAATAATATCCCATGACATCAACTAACAGCTCGCCCGGTGCGAGTACCGAGTTTAAATATGAACTTGTTGTAGGTATCTAAGATGAGGTGGATGAGTCGGATGAGTGTGAGCTGGGTGGTGTAATGTACATAAAAGTGAGTAAGTTTTCTCTAAAATTACCGTACATTACCCTAATGACTTTTGCTACTAACTTACTTACGAGGTACTTTCATTTCTCGGCGAACATTTATTCTTGTTGTAAAATATGTTCTTGGGGAATTTTCCAGCGTAGATTTTTATAATTGAAAAAAGATTTTCCAAAAAACTTCAATCTTTTTTCCCCAAAATTATCGTAATTTTGTCTCCTCAAGAAGCCACGATGTAATTTTCAAAACCATGTTTTCGATAGAAAATTTGTAAAAATCCCGTTGAAAAAAATTTGACATTTTTTCAACAAGTTTTTGAAATTATTTTTTCAAAAAAATCTAAAACCAATTTTAAATAAAATTTCAAAATTATTTTTTTGAAAAATTTTTAGAATTTTTTGTCTTCTTACAATTAGAAAATATTTTTGAAAAAAATACATTCAAATTGAGATTTTTTGAAAATTTTGTGCTTGGCAAAAATTAGGATTTTTTTTGAATCGAGAGTATTTTCAAATATGAGTTTTTTTTTTGAAAAAATATAAATTTCTTATGATTTTTTTTTTCAACAGGATTTTTTTCAATTGGTGTTTCGAAAAATTCAGATTTTTTTTTCAATTCAACAAAAATGATTTTTTGTTCCGAGTAGTAAATTCAATTTTTTTTTGTTTTTTTGAAAGAATACTGATTTTTTTGTGAAGAATTTTGATAGTTTTTTCAATGATTAATAATTTTTTAATTTTTTGTTTTTTTTAGAGATTTTTTTGAAAATTTTCCAAATTGAAAACCAATTGAATTTTTTAAAAATGGTGATGGGTTCGTTTTTTTTTTTCAATCAAATCAAGATTTTTTAGGAATTTTTCCTCTAGTGAGTTGCTTTTTTTTTAATTAATTTAAATTATCAAGCACCTAAGGATTTTTCTATTTTCCAAAAATTGAAATTTTTTTGATCCAAAATAAAATTTTTAAAAAATTTTCTATCGATTTTTCTGAATTTTTTTAGAAAATTTTGCAGAAAAAATGAAAATAATTCTTCGTATTTATTTTTTTTTCAGAAAAATTCGAAAAAATTAATAAAATGTTCCCAAATCTTTTTGAAAATGGATCAAGAAGAAAAATTGTTGGTATAATAATATTTTCGAACAAAATTTTCGAAATTTATCCTGAAAAAATTGTCGAATAAAATTTTTTTCTGTGATGTTGAAAAATTTCTAAAAAAAAAAGTGAAAAATTACGTTTCAAAAAATTGATCCAATTGCTCAAATAACCCCCTCACTCCCTCTCCTTAGGGAAATATTCACCTGGCTCAGCATTCGCCCCTTGATATTTGTGTGTAGCCTGCGTTAGATCTTGTACGAGTAGTAAGATAGACACACATTCAAAAAACCTCCTTAAATAACTCCTTCGCAAGAATGTTTTCGAGTGAAATCACTCTATACGTACGGTACGTGATCTGAGTTATGCACGTAGGAGGCACATGCACAGTACGATTTCCATTCCAATTGCAGCGAAATGAAACTGAACCTACATTACTGAGAAATACGAGTACGAGTATTACTCATTGTTGGTCAAATAAAACTGGGTACGTTGGCTAATTTATACATCTTTGCGAATGGAATGAAATTACCATAGTATAAAGTTTCGCATACGCGCCTCATGCCATGCCATCGGTATACCGCTCATGTATGCATATACGTACGTACATCCTTAGAAGGAATACAAAGAATTATAAAATTATGACAATCATGACTCAAATAAACAAACAAATCAGCTCTAACGAGAACGAAGCTAAAAAAAGTACACGATTTCGCTGTAACTTGCGAGTGACTCAAACGTCGCGAATGAATAAGAATCCGTGCTAAAAATTAATTTCCAGCTTTATTACTCAGTATAAGTAGTCAAATTATCACTCTGACGATGACCAATCCATCGAGACCACGTCTTCTCATTCACCCCACATAATACTTGGAAATGAACAAAAATATTCGAAATGTGTGTCGATCGTACCCCGGGTGCGTACATCAAATACCTAAAACAAAAAAAAAAGTACCTACACAAGTTGATAGAATTTTAAATAGCTGGCGATCCATTTTGCATATATAGTAGATTCAACGGCTATAAATTATATTGTTTGGTGTTGTTGTTGTTTATTTCGTATATATTATTACACGGCAGTAGAGGTCAGCACTTAGCAAAAACATGAAGTTTAGTAACATTTACGTATGCGTGTACGCGTTATCAATGTACCACGAAGAGATCGTGATCGTGTTTATTCTTCGAGCGCAGCGATTCTTATTTAATATGTTTCGCATCAACTTCCAGATTATATTATTAATGTCGAACGAGTTGACGACACACCTTTCCAGAATTATGTCTCAGACCTTTACCAGTCCCTGCTACCCTCTTTCCTGCAAAAAATCGTATCATTTCGCGTGATCTAAATTTTTACTGAGAATTTCGGGCGAAACGACCAGTATAAGATGGCGAGTCTTCTCCCTATAAGAGCGAATTTTTCCGCTCATTTTTAATAAACCGCCGGATAACACCTACTCGTACCGGTACAATATGCGGGATACGGTTTAATTTATGGATACATTGTTATCACGTTGAAATGCCACTTTGTGGTGTAATTTTTCGTCGTCCAGCGTACGTAGGGTCGTACCGAATTACCGATAAATGGGTTCATTCAACGTATTACACGAGTCAGACGTAAGGAAATGTACATATGTGTACATTAGTTTGACGTGGACATAGTAAATACAAGTATTTTTACCCATACCGAGCGCATATAGTGTCATGTGTTAGTGGTATTGCAGATGTTACCGCCTGTTCTTGTCATTTGGACGATTTATTATCAGGCGACGCGACGCGTATACTTCTAAAGTAACCATTTACAACTATCAACGAATTATCCGACGTTATTGTCTTCGCGTACACGAGTTATAATGTTTTAAGTGTTTGTTATACAATGAATTTATTCATAATATTGTGGTAATAGAAGGATGTTCGCTCTGTTTTCCTTCTTTCTTTCTCTCCTTTTTTTTTTCACCTACCACTCGTTTCGTTTTTAAAAATACGTGTCATGTAACCTTTTAACGCTGCGCGACACCTTTTTAAACGTAACGTGTGCCGTAACAAATATTATACGTCGTAGGTACCCGTAAAATGTATTAACATTTACATTAGGTATTATTATGAAGAGGATGGGATACGTTCGTGGATAATCAACAGATACTTAATACGTATTAGCGTACGTTTTTTTACTCTTTTTGGCATCCTGTTGTTGACCTGTTGCGCGTAAAAGTTTACGGAAATTTTTACTTTGTGAAGGATTTTTTTCAATGGGAAGCCTACATGTGTAGGAATAAGAATTTAAAAAAAAATTAAAAGTGATTTGGTGCATATTTTGACGAGAAAAATGACAAAAAATGAGCCATACTTTTCGGAACCCCTGTGAATAGACTATGTTGTGATTTGTTGAAAAAAATGAAGCAATTTTTCCTTCAAATTTTTTTTAAGACAATTTTTCATTTTTTTTTTGCAAGTTTTGTGCCATTTTCTTATAAATTTTGTTCAAATACTCATCGCTTTTTTCAGAAAATTTTTTCGAATTTTTTTCCAAAAAAATGATAATTTTCCAGAGAAAAATTAAAAAAAAAATCCCTAGAGGTTGTCATTTTTTTGAGGGAAAAAAAAGAAAAAAAAACTTATAAAGACATTCCAAAGAATTTCCTCAAATTTTTCTAAAATTTTCATCAAATTTCACTTCTTGGATTTTAATATTTTGTTCTAGAAAAGATTCAATCAAAAAACCTCATTTTTTCAACAAAAAAAAAATCTCAAATTTTTGTTCAGAAAGATATTTGCGGTTTTTTTTTCAATTTTATTGTTTTTTCCAAAGTGATGTTTTTGAATTTTGTTTTTTTTTTTTTCAAAATTAGTTTTCCATTTTTTCTTCAAGACTGTCCTCAAATTTTTTAAAAAATTTTCATTAATTTTTTTTTTGAAGAAACCCTTTTCGCAAAAAACTGGTAATTTTTTGTCCTGGATAAGGTTTGAGTTGATCAAGTAACCGCATATATTTTTCAAAAAAATTTCTCCATTTTTTTTTCAGAAAGATTTTCACTTTTTTTTCAATTTTCAGAAATACATAATTTTTTTCAAGGTGTTCTTTTCGAAAGAAATTGTTTGTTGTTTTTTTTCAAAATTGATTTTCAATGTTTTCTTAAAGACAATTTTCATTGCTTTTTTTCAAGAAAATCTGTACTTTTTCTCCTAAAATCGTGCTGTACTGACAAAGTACCTACCTACCCGAGGCGTTACACACCAAATGAAAAAAATTTCCAATAGGCTTGTAGGGCATCACCAGAAAACCCCACAACCGAAATCTGAGCTCTTGAAGTAAACTTGTGGGGGATTGATTTTTCAAATTTTGAACCCCCCTTACCTCCCCCCAATTGACTTCAGGCGCTCAAATTTTGGTCGTGGAGTTTCTTCAGGATGCCCAACAAACTTGTGAAAGAATTTTCTTATTTTTTTTCTATTTGGCGCTTTTGCATTTTTTATTTTTAGGTGTATTAGGCAATTTTTGGAAATCCACACACGCCCCCCCCCGGAAGTTCCCCCTAAGTTCACTTCAGGAGCTCAAATTTTGGCTGTGGTGTTTTCTCGTGATGCCCTACAAGCCTGTGAAAAAATTTTCATTGACGTGTAACATCTCGGGGAGCTCCCTTGTGAGTAAAAAAAAAAGAAAAATACAGAAAAAAATTTTAAAATATTTTTCGATAAATCTGGCCATTTTTTCGATTATTCAAAAATCGTGAATTTTGCATATTTTTATACAAAATTAATTCAATTTACTTAGTTTTTGTTTTTTTCGCTTTGCGCAAAATTTTATGAAAAAAAGTCGTCCATATTATATGGTGATCTCCTTGGGAAATTGGGATTTTTTTGCTTTAGACAATAACTTGATCATCCTGAAGAGTGAGATTTTCCAAATTTGAAAATTCGATTTTCAAGGTGTCAGCTGTGAGTGATTGAAATTTTGAATCAATCCCAAACGTGGGTCTCCCATTTTCTACAATATTTTGAAATTTCTAATGATTCCTCCTTCCATCTCTCAAAGAATAAAAAAATTCAATATTTAAAAGAAGAAATTGAAAAAAACCGTACACTTGCTAACATCCAACTCGTATTTCTTGTAAAAATAACAAAACTTTGCACCACTCCTTACAAAGATGGAGAATATTGAATTTCCCGCAGAAAAAACCAGGTAAGTCCAAAATTTTTCGAACTCGAGATTTTGTTATCTTCAAGACAAATCCAAAAATATGTACCGAGAGGTACCAAAATCACAAATTCGAAAATTTTTGGACTTTCCTGGTTCTTTCCGCGGACCCTTCATATATAGGTACAACCATATTTATTTGGGTTGGTTAGGGTGCGGGATGGAAGGATGAAGGAAAGTCGAAAATTTTTAGTTTCTATTTTTCTGGGGAAAAAAAATTAGGAGAAATTTTTTTAAACCCCAACTTCCGGCCAATTTCCTCTATCTGAAAAAATTCCAGGCATAATTCTCGTCATAATTTTATTATTTTTTTACCATTATTGTCACGCATGATAGACTGCGTATAACGTCTTTGGATTGGGACGACTTCCCGGAGGATTTATTTCCTCCTGCTATGACATCTTAATTGTCGCTAATGCGATGTAAAAGTATCTAATCGGGTTGATTTATACCCAGGATGAGTGCCTCATATATGAACAAGGGTGGCAATGAACTTCACTTTGTGGTATCTTTACCCAAGGCACCTGGCTTTTCCTTTTTTTTTTAAGCCGTTGACAACGTCGGACCGACCTGGACGGTTATTTCACTTACCAGACAAAATGAGAGTTTTACAGAAGACGGTGGTACGTTTGGAAAATGACGATGGATTGATCCATAGAGAGATAAAAATCGTGTAGGTACAATCGATTCAAGGTTTGACTTAAATGCATGGCGCATTTCGTAACACTATATCTATATGAGAGGAGGATTCGATTTATCTGCAACGTACTCGAGAGTGACACAGGCTTGATTTAAATTCGCCGTTATTTTGGTGCGTCTTTATGCGAAAATAATATACGTATTTTAGTTCTAACGAGCCGTCAAATGGCTGCTGCAGCATAAGAAAATATGTAGAAGGTAAAAAAATCTCAAGGATTGTGATGTTAATGCGCCATCATTCAGCAATATGGCAGAGTTAAGAGGAGCAAAAAGAAGAATATGTAAGGAGCTGCCTAGTGCCTATAGTACACGCACACTGTATACCTAATGTATAAGAAAAAAAGCGAATAGAAACAATAGCTCGGTGACATTGGAGAAGAATTTAACTAAGGTTGAGTTAGGATCGTGATCTAAAATGCTACTGCCGTGTGGATAAAATGTGGTCGCGGTTCGATGTGTACCAGTACCACGGTAATATAGCCTTTACACACAATTGTAGGTAAGTATAGACTGTACGTAGAGGCACTGTAACGAAAGCGCAACGGCAAACCTTTCCAGACTATTTCATTTGAATAATATATGAACGCATGCTTTCTCGGTCTCTTTCACAGACGCGACATATCTACTCTTAACCTGTTCTGAATTTCGATTCTACGCTCACACCATTCGACGTCCGCAGATTGATTGATTGATGGTTTGATTATTTGATTGATTGTGTTTATTTAGCTAGCTCATTTTCTTCGTCTGTGTCTCTTCTTTTTTTTTTTCCTGTTTCTTTTTGCTGCTGCTATGCTGTACGAGTATAGGTAAACAGGTAGTCTGCAGTACACTTTTCTGATCGTTTGATCAATACCCATTTTTGCCGACGGTTAACAAAAGCTTACAGCTAATCTCGACCAGTTGTTTCAGAGATTCGTGTATTAATTCACCACCGATGAATAGGTATACTCTATGAAGTGAGTGTTGCGTAATGTGGAGGTTTCTTCGGTTCTTCGTCTTCGTCGTTTTCTTCTTCTTCTTCTACTTTTTTTCACCCGAATAACTCGCCTCGTTTGACGTTTAAATGGCGCGAGTATTTTAATTAAGCGGTGACTTGGGTTCCTTTGCCTTTGGTTGACTTTCATGATCCGAGAGAATTCCTTCTTACAATGGTCGTTCTGAATGGCTGGTATTTCTCAATGAAAATACGTAGAATATTTATTTATTTATTTTTTGAGAATCAGTATGCGGTATAAATGTTTGATATTTTGATATCGTATACTTATTTGGGTTTTAAAGATTTCAAGCGGGAATTTTTCAAAAATTTTATTCACCACCCAATTCAAAAAATATTCTGAATTCTGAAAGGTAGTTCTACTGATTTTTTATTTTTGCAAATTTTTCTCAAGTACCTACATTTTTTTTTAATGATTTCTGAGGCATGGGCACTGGTCAGAGATGGCAGGTACCATATAGCCCACGAGGGTAAAATTTCAGGGGCGGCGATTTTTTTTTGATTTTTCAACTTTAAAATTTTCTTCTGAATTCATTTTTTTAACAATTTTATTCAATTTAAAAATTGTTTAAAACATCAACTTTTCAGAATTTTCACTTTTTAAAAAAAAATTTCGAATTCATAAATGCAAAATTTATCGAACTTTATCAAAATTTGCCCATTTTGTAAATTCGTCAATTTTCAAAAATTTGTAATTTTTCAACTTTCAAAGTTTTTTTGCTAATTTTTTCTACAATTTTGTCTGAATTATCAATTGCTCAAAACCGAAAATTTTCAAAATTCGCCAATTCTGTAAATTTTTAAAAATTTGTAATTTTTCGCCTAATGAAATTTTTTTGAATTTTTGAATTTTTCATCAAATTTCTTCAATTTACCGAGTATTCGGAACTTCAAATTTTCAAAATTTGTAATTTTCTATTGAATTCGCCAATTTTTTCAATCTATCAATTTTTTTCGAATTTCGTGAATTCCTCAAAATTGATTGATTCATCAAAATTCGTCAATTTTGTATATTCATCAATTTTTTAAAATTTTGTGATTTTTCAACTTTGAAATTTTTTTTGAATTCGTTCATTTTTTCTACAATTTTGTCTAATTTATCAATTGCCCAAAACCTCAAATATTCAAAATTCACAATTTTTCCATTTGTTAACATTTTCCCAAATTCGTCAATTTTTTCAATAATTCATCACATTTTCATTTTTTCAACAATTTCGTGTTCAAAACCTGAAATTAAAAAAATTCGAATGTTTTAAAAATTCGTCAATTTTGTAAAATTATAAAAATTTGTAATTTTTTTAATTTTGCAAATTTTCTGAATTCGTCGATTTTTTTTTTATCAATTTTTAAAAATTTCAAAATTTTCAAAATTTGCCAATTTTGTAAATTCGTCAATTTTCAAAATTTCCTGACTTTTTAAAATTTTTCCATTTTTTCATCACATTTTTTCAATTGATATCAAATGAACAACTGTAGGAATCGATCTCTGAATAATTTTTCATAAATTTTCTTTCTTTCTAAGTGGCCAATTTGAAGAATCATCAAATGTCTATCAAATTACCAGCCATTTTTGAAAAAAAGAGCACTAACGACAACATTTCCAGATGGACTAGCCCAGAATTCCATACTGATCTCTCGCAATTTTCACACATTCGTGCATCAGCATTCTGCGAATTTCCTCCTAAAACGCCAATACGGTCGTATAGGTGTGACCTGTAGTGTACCTAATCGCATCGCACTCTCATGTGCAAAAAGTCGACGATCATAATATCGGCGCGCGGTAACATGATACGCGCGTATGTACCTATTTGGCGGCGGAATAAAATTAAACGAGCTTTTATAGTCACGAATGTGAGTTACGGTGCATGGGCACGGAACAAATGTCGATTTGGCGTAATTAAGCTGAATTTTATTACGTACTCTAAGGTTAAGATTTGCTCCTATTTGCTGGGGAAATATCGCGCTAAGCTAATTTCGTATATAATGTAAATAATTACACAATGTGCCAGATTACTCAGCGGGAAAACTCGCGGGAAAAGGGTTTATACCTTAACAAAGCCATTACGGTACGGTATGGTACAACGGCGTATATGATGGTGGCCGCAGCCGGACCAGAGAGACGCGGTGCAAGGTCGGCGGGCTTTTTGTTTGAGTATTGAACTTGAAAAGTGTGTTTTTTTTTATACGTTTACAACGAACACGTCTTCGAGAGTCTCTCATTCACCATTCGTATCTGTATTTTACTTTTTAGTGATTTATTACGGCGAGAAAAGAAGGTGCTAATGTAGCCAATTAACGATCGGCCGCCAATAAAAAACCAGTCATATCTGTTTTGATCGGTATTCTCCGGAAGTATGAGTAGGTACGTATGAGCGGTGTACGTGGTTTACGACAATTTCACCGCACGAAATTAGCCAACGTTTATTAAATTTATTCGCGAATTTTAGCTGGAAAATACACCGTCTATAGACGGTATAGATGACACCATGTATCAATACGGTATGACATTTTGGCCACCTCGAAACGAATATAAATAAAAATAAAATTATCGTCGAATTGTTACCTATGTGTATGGTATTCATTTAGGAATGTAGCTGGCTGGCATTTGGATCTCTATTATTGCTCTTTTTTGTGTATGCATAAATAAAGCCCGAGACATTAGTAATTTAATTTATTACGTCGGCATTAAGTTTTATCCATTAACCTGGCTTCGTGCTGTATAAAACGCAGCTATTCTTCAAAATTGAAATCCTTTTTTAATTAGGATGCCGGACCTGGGCACGGCGCGTAGGTACCTCTCGTGTATATACTTATTTGGTGAGCGCCGAGCATCTAGCGCAAAAGTTTTCCAACTCAACCGCAACCGCTCCACTGCCTGCCCCTGTATCCGTATCGAAAAGCAATAAAAGTAATTAATGTGACTTCGCTTCCCGAACGTTGATTTAAAAGCTTGACTTTATCCGTTTTTCGCTATATAAGATTTTGTGTAACTTGTTACCCAGTTCCGCGCAACGTACACCTACCCTTCTATCTGTATTACCTACATAGATATACGTTCGTACCTACTTACAACTTTCCTTGTAGCGTGAAATTTTCTCCTCGCTCAATCGAAGCTTTCAAATTGGTCGAAATTCGTTTTACAGTATAATTTGGCAGTTGGAAATTGTAAGCATTTGAGTACCTATACCTGCAAATACGTATGTAGGTACTTGAGTACGACTGAGAATGTCGCGTGAAAAATTACCTCGCCCCGCTGTATCGTGATGGTATAAGGTATGGGCTATTTACGACTACTCGTTTTAAAATTTAAATTATTCGACGAGACGATGGCAGCGCATCGCAGTTTCTGATCGACTCGCTGATATAGCCAGCTAACAGGTCGTAATGTGTGGTTTGATGAGCTACCAGATATTTATAACAAATTGAGTAGCTTCTCTCTTTAATGGCACCCTCCTCGCGGGCCAGACTACTGCACCCTCTTCAGTGTTCGAAAATCTCACTAATAAGAAAATGAATGTGGTGTCTGTTTGGAAAAAATTCGTGCTTTTTTACCTCTTCTCTTTATTGTTATTCAAAAGGTAGGTATAAGATTGCGTCTTCGTTGAGGATGATAATTTTACCCTTCTAGCGATAATCTACATTTTATGAGTTCTCAGAAAAGTGTAATCAAAGCAGTAAAAAAATAACGTGTGAAGTGCATTTTCAATTTAAATTGAATTGTTCTTTGTTTTTTTAAATTATTTTTTCTTCAAGATGAAAAAAGATAAGGGTTTGAGAGGAGAACGAATGGTCAATTTCTACAGAAGTCGTAATTTTGTTAAAAAATTCATGTTTTCGTGCATCGTGCTTATTATTGTTGTTTTTTTTAGTGAAGAATCATGCTTCAAGTAGGTATCTACTATGTACCCAACCATAACCATTCCAAAAATGATCGGATTGGAGTTTTTAAAAAATGAGTGGATTTTTTTCCATATTGAAGTTCTTCTATGAAATTTGAAACATTTTTTAAATTTTTTCGAAAAATTGGGATTTGTCAAAACGTTGAAAATTTTTGAAAATTTTCAGCGTAGAATTTTTTTAAAATTAGGAAATTTCTAAAAATCGAGACTTTTTCGAAAATTGGAGCGTTTTTTTAAAATTGCAAATTGTTCTAGGATCAATCACCAAAAATTGAAAATTTTATGCAGAAAACTCAAAGTTTTTTCTCTGAAATCTTCCAAAAAATGATGAAAATTTTTTCTAAAATTGGAAATTCGCGAAATTCTAGCAAGGGAGGTACCTACCTGAACTGGCAAAAAAAAAATTGGCACACCCAATCGGTTGGATCCGGTTTCGAAGGTTTCAGAGCATTTCTTAGTTTCTGGACTTTTCCAAAATGTACTGGAGGTTCCAGAACGACTCGGAACCGCTTCCAATCGATTCGGTGGGTCAAAATTAGGGTATAAAGTGAATTTCAGATTTCACTTTTGATACAAAATTAAACAAATTATGGTCCCTAACTGGGAATTCCAGATTTCGAATAAAACCCATCAGAATCGGTCAAAGGGGGTCACCAGTATGGATCGATCGTTTTCATCCTTATATATACGTGCTAAAGCAAACTTTTGAATGTTTCAGAGCATTTTTGAGTTTCTTGAATTTTTCAAAATTTGCTGGAGGCTCTAGAACGACTCGAAACCGCTTCCAATCGATTTGGTGGGTCAAAATTAGGGGATAAACCAAATTGCAGACTTCTAGCTGAATTAGGTAAAAATTTTATTTTTTTTATAAAACATTTTTTAACTTGGGGCAAAAATTGATTTTCAAAAATTCACCAAAAATCAAGGGGTGCTGCTTCACCTGAAATTTTGGCTCTGGGGTTGCTGCTGTATGCTCTATCAGTTTGTAAAAAATTTTTGCCAATTCGGGTGATTCCCTTATGAGTTTTTTTTTTTTTTTAATTAAGAATTTTCCAAAACTTCTGAAAAACTTCATGAAAAATTGAAAACTTTTTAAAATTACCAATAGCTATGCATTTTTACAAAATAGATGATTTAACTAAAAAAAGTGATTAAAATTTTCAGAAATCAAAGTTTTTCAAAATTCAAAAAAATTATAATAGTACAGGCAAATTAATTTCAAAATAGGGTGAAAGTGGAAAAAATTTATAACAGTGTTTTTTTTGCGGGAATGTGTTCAGAAGGGTCCCAATAGTTACCCCATAAAACCCAA
>FIZT01027585.1:0-16301 GCA_900065295.1 Paracoccus marginatus | reverse complement strand
TGGAACACGATTTTATCACTAAGCGCGGTCTATGTTAATTCTAAATGGTCTAAGTGCATTCCCATGTCTAGTGTGTGTGTGTGTGTTGAGGTTAACCAACCAATTGTATTAGAATAGAATTAGATTAAAAAATTCTCTTGTAAAATTAAATTCACCTTCAAATTTCAATTTTCAAGCCTTCTTCAACTTTGTGCAATTATTTCAATTTTTCTGTTTATAATTGCAACTTGCAATTATATATAAATGATGATTACAAGTAAGAAAAATTCAAAAATCGAAATTTCAGATAAATTATTTTATTGGCCAGAAACTCTGAGGTAACATTGATTGATCAACTCGTTAATTTGAATTTCGGTTTCGCGTACGAAGAGTGCTGTTTGATAACATTTTAATTTTTCTATTCTGAATTTTTAATTAAAATTATCCTAATTATAGTTATGGTAGTTTGTTGTTATGTTGAAAACAATCAAGTAATCTCAAACATTGATACTATCAGTTTTCTAAAATTGTATTAAAGGTGAACTGTTGTGTTCGTGTGAAATTTGAGAAATGCCGCGTACGAAAGTAGTGAAAAAACGTAGATTTACCAATGATTCCAAATTGAGCAATGAATCGAATATCAATGAAGTTAAGGAGAAGAGTATCTCGATGCAAATTGAAGAAGTTAACGCCCTCATTAGAGATAAGATAGATCATTTAAATCACGCGCACAAAAATACATTGAAAAGGCTAAGAGAGACTTATAGTGTATTGAAAGTCAATCTGATGTCTACTGGCCTCGGTACGAAAACTTCAAAAGAAATTTCAGACATGGATTGTATCGATCACAGTGAATCGTACAAGGAGAACCAACCCGGTGTGGAAATTAATTCCCAATACTCTAAACCCAGATCCCAGCGAACTGTTCGAAAACGATCGAATTCCTGTAATTCAAGATCGACGACGAAAAAAGCTAACGTTTTAAGATCATCATCATGTGATAGAAATGTACCGCCTTCTGCATCAAAATTGAAAACTCCTTGTAACCGCGAAATGCCATCGATACCTTTGGTAACCCCGAAAGTAAATCCAAACATTCCGTTATCAGTATTACGACGACCACGTCAAGGAGAATTTGCGATGTCAATTTCTGGAAGCCCTTTAATGGTTTCAAGCGTTACGTACGACGAAATGGCCAGCGTCAATGTTCCTCTTCCTGATGGTAGAGTTTTATCAATTTTGCCTACAGAAGGATTGCAGGCTACTCATTTAGACCTCGATGAAAATACTAGAAGACAGTTGAGGCGATTGCAGTCAAATTTATCCAAATGTTTGGCGTAGTAATGTAAATTTTTGAACATTTACTTACTAGTTTTAAAATGGTATTTTAAGATTTTTACATCCATATTTACGTTTTGTGTATCACTATTATGTTTTGCTGTTATTTTTGGTGAACTGCTACTTTACACTGATTAATTTCACTTTTTAATTCTGAACATTCCTAACCTAAGGGCATGTCGAATTTTAATAACTCACATTAAATAACTCAATAACAATTTTGTTTATTCAGGTATTACTCGAAATAAAAACTTCTAAAAGAATATATCTTAACTCAATTCATTTTTTTTGTTTAAAATTAAATTATGTGCTTTTGAAAAAACGCTTGCCGACAGGAAAATAAATTTTCACTTCTTTTTATAGTAAGTTCTTCAAAATTCATCCGAGCGGAGGAGTGCTTCTATTCTTCATAATACGCTGCATCCAACATGGTTTTAAATTATTAACGAGGACAATTGATACAAACTTTACAATGAATGCATTGATTACTGATGATGACAAAATACCTCTTTAAAAATTCTGTAAGCTGCACTTTTCTTCTCCAAATCTATTTGTAATTGTTTAGAATCAGCGTCATTAAATAATTCCAAATCAGTATTTTCAACAGGCTCCTCTGAAATTTTTTTCTAATAGGCATATATAAAAAAAGAAATACATAATTATAAAAAGAGAAGTAAAATTTTTCTTAATTGATGAATATTTGAATTTAATTGTCATAAATTTACCAGCTTGTTTCGTTTTTCTTCTAGTTTAGTCCGTTCTGCCCTCAGCTTTTCATATTCATCTTTTTGCTGCTGTAAAGATTGCAGCCACTCCGTGGGAATGTCGTGTTTAGGGAAAGTATTTCTCTCCAAGTTTTCCAACAAATTAAGTTTATTCTGTAACATTGAATTGAAACAAAATCTATTAGATAGAAATTCCTACTAGAACGCATCCTTGCAACAACTACATATATAGAATTAAATTATTCTGGTAGTGCTCAGTATGGAGAACATGGCTGTTCTTTCTTCGTTTGTATTTTACAGCAAAACTACGTCGGAAATCTTTCTATGTTCCGAGTATTCAAACATCCAGTTGATGTTGTAAATCTAAGATAGATACCTAATCAAGTTCGTTTTATATTTTAAAAACATGAAATACAACCTTCAAATTTGTTTCTTCATTATTCAAAGCTTCTTCAATTTGAGAAAGTTTTGTTCTTTTGTTTGTGTTTTCTTTACTTTGCACTTTTATTTCATTTTCCAGCAGTGGTATTAAACTGAAGTATTTTTGTACATCGGCTCGAGCAGAATTCAACATTAAACTTTTTTCTATTACAATATTACTCAATTCGTTCACGTTTTCAATGCATCTTTCGATTTTATCGCCCATCTGAAAATAGTACCAATTACTAGAATATAGAGCTCAAAAATTTGGATTTCATGAATGAAAATATTCTTAACAAACCTTTATTTTTGCTTTTCGGCTTTCTTCGTGTACTTTGACATCGATTTTGTTACAGAGTAAATTCAAAAAATCAACCTCAACGTCGCTGGCACTCAGTTTAAATTGGAGCTCTCTCTCCGCGGTATGCAAATTATTTTCCTCGTGTATCTGCTTCTCGCGTTCTTCTTTCAGTTTTTCGTTATGATTCTTGATCTTTTCAAGTTCAGTTGGTTCAATACATCTAAAATTGTTTTTCATAAATGATAAGTTACTTTACTCAGCTTCAGCTATTTCTTTTTGAAATAATTCACTATAAACTCGAACCTAACGTTCAAATATGAATGAAAACGAGGAAATGAAATATTCGCACTAGAGAATTATAATGATCTTACCTAGGTAAGTCCTCCGGTACATTACAATCCATAAAAGAATTTTCATTGGTATTAGATACTACGTCCGCCAATTCATCAGTTAAATTTTTTAATTCAACTTCTTTTTCGGTAATGGACGTCTTCAGCGCATAATTATGTGACTGCATCGAATCGTACATATTTTTTGCAAGTATTTTTTGTGTCTCCAGTACTTGGTTAGACTAGAAAAAAATTAATCAGGTCAAGACATGAGAATATGTATGATGTAAAATATGTATCTACTTGAGGAGCTTAAAATCTACCTCTTTCAGTGTAGTCAATTCGTGATCCACTTTTTCAATATTCAAAATAATCTTTTCATCTTCACTTTTCAAGGAGGTTTCTTTTGAGATCATATCTTCGAGTAGAACAGATTTCTCGTTTATGGAACATTCATGTTTACACATCCTGTAAGTTTGATTTCAGCACATTAATAAAATAACGATTAGTACTTAATGTTGAAATCAGGCAAGAATACCTACTCATTTTCGATCATATCCAAAGAAGTTTTAATTTCATTCATCGTATCATGGTAACGTTTTTTGTTCAAGCTAATTTCTATATCCAAATTGTTTATATAGTTTGTTGATGATTTTCTCAACTTTTCATAATTTTCCTGAGTAAAG
This sequence comes from Paracoccus marginatus, assembly GCA_900065295.1. Classification (NCBI taxonomy): domain Eukaryota; kingdom Metazoa; phylum Arthropoda; class Insecta; order Hemiptera; family Pseudococcidae; genus Paracoccus; species Paracoccus marginatus. The sequence goes on along the minus strand of FIZT01027585.1, from coordinate 12,523 downwards.
GACCACAGCTTCTTCTTATCTGTCGATTCAACGAGTACCTGCTGTTTCCAAACACCTAATTTATTTTTTTCAGTTACAGCTTCGTGATGAGAAGTTTCCATATTTTTCAATTCCCGGCGTATTCCTAGTAGGTATTCTATTTTCTTGTTCACGTCTTCGATTGAGTTGTCGTTTATAACACCAGCAATCTGATCGACTAAAAATTTTTGCAAAAAAATGTAGAAACTTGTCGGGAACCTAATTTGAACAGAGACAATCTTTAACGCAGTATCTCACTTTCTGAACGCAGTTGAATCATCCTAATCTTGAGTTCTGAAATGTCATTTATTAGCTGGTTTGAAGTGTTTTTCCAATAAATCGTTTCTTCATTACGATTAGTGCAATCCTCAATATTCTGTTGTATAGTCGTTTTGAAATTAGTTATGCAATCAACCATTCGTTGAACTACTTTTACCATTTCCCGATACGGTATAGCGCTGTAACAAATCGCAATAAAAAAATTCAGGGGTTATGCCTTAACTGATCACTCATAAAAAGAAAAAAAAAGAATTTCTGATGAGCTATAATTACTCTTCTTCAGGATATGCGATCCTTTTCACTTCCATTTGCTCATATATTGTCGAACTAATTTGCTCCATCTCCATTTGTTGATCGAATATAAAGTTGCGCTGATCGGTACACATTTTCTCCATATCTTCCAAACGCTTTTTCAAGCTTTCAACAGTATGTTTCAAGAACGTACATTTTTTATCTTCTTTCTCCAATTGTTTTTCGATGTCGTGTTCAATTCGCAAATTTTGATCGACTATCTCATTAAATTTGTAGAAATCATCTTCAACCATTTTGATTGTTTCCGTATATGCATCGTTTACTTCCGTTTCGATAGAAGCAACATTTGTCGAAAATTCCATTGCGTTAAATAGGATGAGGACAGCTAACTGTTGCTATACCACACACAATGAACATATAATTATACGAACAACAAATTATCAAAAATACTATGGTGAGATGGCATAAAAACTACTTCATCAAGCACTGACACAGATTTCATAAAATATCTAATTCCGTTGATTTATGTAGGTATTCCCAAAAAATACTTGCCTTAAAAGTTGAAAACAAAGTAAGGAAAAAATTTGCACGTGTTGAGTATAAATGAGAATTAAGAAATATATGAAATACCTATCGTTTATCACCGTCAACTTTTAAATTACCTAACATTACCACATTACACCAGTCATTTTACAATTTGTCAATTTATATGCAATTTCAAAACCGAAAGTTGCTAGTCGTTTCGTGAAAATTCTTGGGTTGAGAGGGTTGAACTAGAAGTTGATAGAAAAATACTGAAATTTGAAAACTACCACAAAGACAGTGTTGCCAAATATTAGGTACCCTCAATACGAAAATAGCATTGAACAATAAATTGAACACAAACGTTAAAAATGCAGAACCTATGCCTACCTTTGCCTGCCTGCGGTCATTTTTTAGAAAATTACATTATTTCTTTTGCTTGCTCAGCTCATGCTGAGCCGGCGAGAGCATAATTATTAGAAGGTATGCTCATGCGCGGGCCATTTTTTTTCGTTTTTCTTGAGCCAAAATTGAATAAAAATCTCAAATCGATCGGGCGTAAATTTTTTCACAAAAGTTCGGAAAAACTAAAATTTTGGCCTAGAACAGACGCTTTTTTTGTGAATTTTTCTTGTTATTTGCTTTTGAAAGCGTTTGCAGGCCTTTTAAAAAAATGGGGGCTCGGCGCAAATGCACCCTTTGCACTCACCTCTCGCCGGGCCTGGTTGCTGAAGCGAATGCTGAATTGCCGTTTTCATTCAAGAAGTTCACTTTAGTGCAGTAGCCATACTCAAAGTTGATGATTATTATTTTGGTTCTCGTTCATTGTTTTTCGTTAACTTAGGTACTTCAAAAATAAAAATTATTACTTTTTGATTTACATTCGAAAATGAAAATAATGTGATAGTAACTAAGTATATAAAGCACAAAGTGCATTGACTGTAAATAGGTATGCAGGTATAGGTACTTCTGCTCTATGGCATTATTTTGGTTGATTTTGTATTACCTATCTCAGTTTAACTTGAACTTAACGTAAGAAGAATAAAAACGTAATAATTAACGTATGCGTTGCCAATATTTATTATCGTATGCACAGTGTTAAAGATGCGTGTAGGTATAGGTAAAATCGTCATTCGTTGTTGGTAATTATGATTAATAGTGTTGAATAAAAACCATACCTAATTATCAGTGACGTACCGAAGGTATTTTCTAGGGAGAGGAGAATTAGTGAAAATCCCAACTGAAATTTTCAAAATTCCCAACTCCCATATTTCACTTGGAAAAAAACTGAAAATTTTCAACATTCAATAGTGTGTTTTCGTTATTTTCATTGCCCGAGCGAAGCGAGCGCGAAAATTTTTGGGAAATTTTTTCAAAAAATTAAAATTATAGCTTGAAAAAGTTGTATTTTTTTGCTTTTACGTTAGTTAGGAAAATTACAACTGTTCAATTTTCCCAACGAAGTCCGATTTTTTCAACTTTTCAGTAAAAAAATTTTGCTCAGGGGGGAAGCTCCCCCTCCCCCTTATCGGTACGTCACTGCTAATTATTGAAGATTATCGTGGTTTCTTTCATTATGGGAAAATATCATTTCATCTATACCTACGTCAAATTTTATAGGTAGGTACACTACACACGTCTCACACAGGATTATTATCAAATTTATTTCCCCCTGATTCTCTGCGATCGTACAGTGAATAACAAAGTAACAATGTTTTTTCATCAGTGAATGTTTGATAAGCACATTATGTGATAAATATTCTTGATAAATTTAAATTCTGCAAGACATAAATTTTTAGTATTTCCGATGTTTCTTTCAAGTTGAATTCTCAACATGTCATTCTTAACCATAATTATCGTAATTGTTTTCACGTTTTTTGAGTCCAATACTGCCAGTGAAAATCGAATCATAGCGTGCTTAGAAGCAAGATCAGTCGATTCTGGTAGGTTCATGACAACATACGTATAATATCCTGTAGGTACTAAAATTATTAGGTACTTACACATTAGGTATTAAACTTAACCAATATTTTCACATAATTATTCCATATTATACGAATAAAAAATGATGTGGAAGTTCTTGCTTATTCAATAGGTATGCTTTTAGCTATATAATATATCTCTATGCTTTTGCTATTATATTGGTTAAGGTAATGTATTCACATTTTAAAATTTTATTTTGATCTTCTTCGGTCATTTTATGCATGTAAATTTCGTGCTCTTAGGTTCCAAGGTATCTATCATAAGTTGAGTAAAGAAGAAATAACGTTGTTCGTGTACAATTGTATAAGCACATTTTCAGCTAGATGTAGAATTGTAGATATGCGCACCAAGCACTATATTATTTTAAAGGCGAATGATTTATTGTTTAAAAATTTATTCATTATGTAGGCACCTGGACAAGTTTTTTAGAAAATGAAGATGTACGGGAAATAAATGATAGGTCTCAGAAGGTAAGAGTTATTGTATTATCCTTTCAATTTTTTGAAAAATTTTGCCATAATATCTGGTTTTTAACGTTTCGCTGACGTTTCAACTAAGCTTCGTATTACACTTAACACTTATAAACATTCTTCCCGTACAAAAAAAATTACTAATTTTCTGTATTTTTCATTTAGTGTTTGATGTTTTGTATCTTGAAAGAAGCAGTAAAGCCACCTTTTGTAAGTATCTATAAGCAATACAAAATACCAATCCACCTATATTAAAGTTTAAATATAAACGTACATAGGTACCTACGTATATATTATTATGTTTGTAATCTACTATACTATACCTATCTAGACGAGAAATACCAATCAATTTTTCTACAAAAATACCTCATGTTATGACCATTGACTTTACTAGAATAATTGTAATTTGGTGACCTCCTAATTTTTAATTTCAGATGCTTGATAATGGGACTATGAATATTGGTGAACTGCAGCAGCATTTGCTGTCAATAGCTGAATTTAAATATCAAAGAAGCGAAATTCTTCGCTTAGCGGGAATATGTGCATCAATGCAAAGTAAGAGTACTATGGAAACTATACGATTAACGTTCTTGTTTTTGTCATAGTTTTGTACTACCTACGAACTCAATCACCACAAAAAGGAAAATATCTACCGAACTGGATTTTACGAATGATTTATGTTTTCTGAGAAGCTGTTCACGTGCTTGCTTCACGTGACCTTTGATGTTTTCGTTTGGTTAACAAGAAATCTCTAACGCGATTATTCCGATTGTTTTTCGGTCGTGTTTATGCGAAATGAACAAATCAACCGTATTATTTATTGAAATTGCCGAAGGAGAAATTCTGAGAATTTGAACTTTTCAGATGATGCAACGCATGATGAATGTGAAAAAGCTTACAATTTTTTAAAGTGTTTTCAAACCGGCAAACGAAACTTCTGTCATAATTTATTCCCATGCAGTGATGAAGAAGATGATGATAATTGTCATAACTCATGGTCGAATTCAGGTAAATAACAACTGTAATGCCAGTTTCTGTATATTTGTATACGCCGAGTTAATAAAATTTCAATTATTTATTGTTAGGTGTGAATAATCGAAATCCTTCTAAGGTAAACTACTCAACAGCAACTGATTGGCTGAAAGATAGAGAAGAAGTATCCAAAGTAAGTATAGCAGGAATTGCATAAGTTGCCCTACTTACTGATTGAAGGTTGCGAGCAGTATTTTTTTTTCAATTTTTGGACGATTATTTTTGATTTTTTGAACGAATCGTTTTGTTCTCTTTGCAGTGTCGGTTTCTTTGCATGTCAAGAATGCTGAATTATGTAAGTAGGAAAGGAAATTTTTGAAGTCAAGTATGTAGGTAGGTACAGATTTAATTTTTGTAGCAGATTTCGACTGAAAAAATATGCGCTCTGTTCAACAGGTTGACGCCGCTGTAATAATGAACCAGAAGTTAATTTCGAGAATTTCAAAACCATATCCCGTATTGATCAAAAAAAAAATTGAAAGTGCTATTCGAGCGTGTGCAGAAAGAAGTAAGATTGAACAATACACCAGATCTTTGAATTATGTTTTCTGCTATTAAATTCAAACATAATTTTTCTAGATGAGCTTGATCCTTGTGAAAAATGGTACCAGTTTGCAAGATGTCAAGTTGATCTTGTAAGTAAGGCAAGCATCCAATTACATAAATAAGTAAAAAAATGTTGACCGTTATGTATCTGCCCACCAGTACATTCATTTGGAGAATTACCTTTAGTCCTCTACCCTACCGTTAGATTATGGACTTCAACGTAGAAACTTAAAAGCTGTTATTTTTTTTTATAGGTTCAAAAGCTCCTTTAGTTGCAATTTTTTCCCGAAATAAACAGCCCAGCTCCACCGTTTACAGTATACTAGGATGCATTTTTACCGACACATTTCAGTATATTCAATAAAAAATTTACCGTAACTGTAATTTTTAATAAAATATTCAAAACGATTAAAAATCATAACAAAACAAAAGTGTTGAACATATTAACAACTTTTTACACAAATTACTTCAACAAGGTAAAATATTAAACTTTGTTTGTGTTTATAAAACTTTTAAAAGAAGATAAATAATTTTTCAGAATATTTAAGCAAAACAGAAAGCGCTATTTCACGATCATAAATCGTATGGCGAAAATAATATCACACAACACAAGATTAGGTAAAATGGGAGACGCATATACAAATTTAAAAAATTAAAACCAGTTCATCAAGAAAAGAAAAAATATGGAAGTAAAGCCATGCTATTATATGGCAATTAGGTACAACAAACTATCTGTTTCAAAAGTTATGATAACCTGGGACAAAGAATTTTTCGAAGTGTTTTTATTGTTCTTATTAATACTTACTTTATGTAAACATTTATATAGTAACATTCAATGTTGGAAAAACAGTATGAATTAAAAGACTTCTTCTTCATTACTCCAAAACTGTATTTTGATCCGTAATTCATCCAGTGAATAATCAATTTCATTGCTCTTCTTTAATAATACCGAGATCTTCTAAGAAAGATTGAAAACCTTCTGGCACTCTTCCTTCATCTAATTCATGACACCAAGTTTTTAACTGAGATAAATAAATAATGCTTAATAATTAATTTGTTCAGTGATTAAAATACCGAAAATATTTACAAAAGGTTAGTTAAGTAGATGAAAATTTCAGAAAATAACCAATAAGTAGGTAAGTAAGTACATATTGTAGACATGAGAGTAAAGGAAATAATTTTTACTTTTTCCAATTCTTGTCTCAAGGAAAATACAGCCTTTTCGCGATCAGCAACCAACTCTTCCAGATATTGATAACGTAATTTTTTTCGAGCTCTACATTCTCTAGCACTCTGTCTACTTCTTTCTGGAAAAAGTGTGAAAAATAGAAAACATTACACTGTTGGTTATCATAGCTTTTAAAACATTTACCCAATTTAGCTCGGATATCAAGTTTTTCGGAAGACTTTTTCCCTGGTTTACGTCCTCTTCTTGAGCTCTCCTTCACTTCCACAGCAAGTTCCTAAATACAGCAGCAGAAATTTTACTGATCTAATCATACGAAATTACGAAATGATTACATTGCATGCAGAAAACAAACCACAGATCCAGTATTTGAATCCTCGAAATCTTGATTCATCATGAACATCTCATCAAATTCCATTGATGCGGATGAATTATAAACAGGGTTCAATAAGAAACAAAAGAATAATACACAATTTGGAAACTTTCAATTAAAAACACAAGACACAAAGAACAAAATATACATAAAATTTATACAATGCAGCGAAATAAAGCCATGAAATAACTGCGTAGTACTTATCAAACTGATAATAAATGAGTGAACTGTGAAAGTTTACTACATATAAAGTTTACAAACAAACTAAAGCCCTACCACTACCAGCCCTACCTCAAAGTTCAAAGCGCAAGTTCGGAGCTTGGAACAAGGCTTTTGAAGTTGAACAAGGTGACTGAATTATGGCACAAAAAAAATTGTAAAAATGTACCTACTGGTGAAGGGGATTGCGAGGAACCCAGGAACGAGTTGGTAGACGTAAAGTGTGTTGTTTAGAGAACGTGAATCTGTGATGATCATTTTTGTGATTTTGATTTTTGATGATAATTATTGATTATCAAATTCAAACTCTCTTAAAAAGTTTGACACAAGAGCATAAAATAATATACGAGTAAGAGCCACCGGAACTTATGATAATATTCTTTCATTATAAATCTTAAGTCGTGGAGAATAAGTTGAAGTTTAAATTGGTCATTTAAATCGATATCTTTAAGCTGCATGTTTGCATTCCGTTAGTTCCGTTCAACGTTGTCATATGGGTTGAGTTGATGGTTTATTAGGTTTAACAGTGTTTTTTCCTGCTTAGCTGCTTATCATTATCAGTGTCAGTGAATTCCAAGATTAGCTCCCATACTCCCATATGTTACCACTGCGAATGTATGATTAATTGATTATATGTATATTCTTTTCAAATTAGCTCGGTAGTTTCCATTTATTGATTAAATTCGCTGACATGGACGAATTGATCAAAATACCGAAGGTGAGTTCTCAGCTCAAAAGTACTAATTCATGTTTCCACGGATGTTATTTATGTCTATTTTTCTTCTTATGTATTACACACTTTCAGGTAGAGAATGTTCGCATGATTGATCGTTACAATGCTCGCAAACCCTTTATTGGAAATCTATTTTTAACGTCATCTCACCTAGTTTTCAAGGATCCAGAATATAGAAAAGAAGTATGGGTAAGTTTTAACCGTTTTTTGATGATTCAGTTCTAAAGTAAAATCAGAAATATTTTGCATGAATGTTTGCCTAGCTTTTTTATTCACACATATCAAGTATTGAAAAATTATCGTTAACTACTACTGGATCTCCGTTGTTAATTCGTTCCAAAACGTTTCTTTGTGTAACGTTTGTTATACCCAAAGACAGAGATTGTCACGATGTTTTTACTTCCTTGCAACAACTTTCTTCCCCAAGTAAAAATTCCGGTTCATTTTTCAGTCAAGAGTTTTGTAGTGAAATACGTTAATTTTCCCGCTTTGGTTACAGACAGTATTGAAAACTTGTATTGCTTTCATTGCAAGTCGATGCCTGAGAACATTCCTCAATCTGCCGGATGGAACTTCTTTGATCTGCAGGCAGAATATCAACGTATGCAAGTTCCGAATGACGAATGGTGCCTTTCTCTGTTGAATAAAGATTACGAAGTAGGATCAATTTTTCTATAATTAGGTAATTCAATTTGTAGATATTTGAACTTTAAACTGATAAAAGTGCAAATTTTTATTTTCAGTTGTGTGATACGTATCCTAAATATTTGTACGTGCCTAGTTCGGCTTCGCAAAGTGTATTGATTGGAAGTTCAAAATTTCGAAGCAAAGGAAGACTACCGGTCCTTTCGTACATTCATAAAAATAAGGTTTTGATCAGTATAGTTATGTATCCATGTATTTTCAATTTTAATTTACGTTGATTAATTTTCCATTTTTCAGGCTGTGATATGTCGTTGTAGCCAACCATTGTCTGGATTCAGCGCTCGTTGTGTAGAAGATGAACAATTGCTGGACTGTATTTTACAAACCAATCCCAATTGCAGTTTTATGTATGTCGTTGATACTCGACCTAGGGTAAGTGGAGATTATCACCTCGAAAAAAATTTTATCGTCATTTTTGATTGCTGATAAATTTTAGATAAACGCTATGGCAAACCGAGCTACTGGAAAAGGTTATGAAAATGAAAATTTCTATGAAAACATAAAATTTCAGTTTTTTGGTATTGAAAATATTCACGTGATGAGAAGCAGTTTGTTGAAATTAATAGAATGCAAGTATTTTCACTCAGTGTCTAAGCAGTCTGGTAATAACGCAGATTCTTTCGAATTTATAACATTATGCTTTTATCTGCGTAGCTTGCGATTTGAAATCATCTTCAATTAGTAATTTTCTTGGTGGAATTGATGCCAGTGGATGGTTACGTCATATCAAAGCTCTTTTAGATGCTGCTTGGTTCATGACGCAAGCAGTTCAGAACGGAATTTCTGTGCTCGTTCATTGCTCTGATGGGTGGGATCGTACTGCCCAAGTATGTTCTTTGTCTTCGATCATGCTCGATCCTTACTATCGAACAGTTCAAGGATATCAAGTTAGTGCTTCTTTTAAAACACTGTATGGTTTTTTAAATTCTTTACTTACAATACGTGCATTTTTTAGGCTTTAATTGAGAAAGATTGGTTAGCATTTGGCCACAAATTCTCTTGTAGATATGGTTTTATCGCTGGAGACCAACGAGAAATATCTCCCATTTTCACGCAATTCATCGAGGCTACCTGGCAACTTAGTTGTCATTTTCCAACCGCTTTTCAATTTAATGAAAAATATTTACTATCCCTGCACGATAATTTTACTTCTTGTCAGTTTGGAACATTTATTGGAAATTGTGATAGAGAAAGAGCAGATCTGAAGTAAAAATACAAAATTCTTTGTCTAAATATTTGAATATTTTTCGTTAATGTAAGAATTTATTTTTGTAGATTGAGTAGCAGAACGTTTTCGTTTTGGGGTTACGTTGCTAACCATATGAACGAGTTTATCAATCCTTTGTATTCCGCCGATAATTCGCAAGAAATTTTGAAACCAGAATTGTGCTCTCAGAATTTTCGGTACCTACAGTGAATTTTATACTGAGTAAAATAATTCTCCTATTGCATAGCTTATTTTTTTTTTCAGTTTTTGGCGAGGACTGTACTGTCGTTTTGAACCGGGTGTTCACCCTCGTGAAAATGTAGAAGACATAGTTCTAGCAATATCTGATCACAGCAGTTCGTTAGAAGATCACATAAATTTCTTACAAAAAGTACTTTTTCAAATTTTTTATTTTTTCTGTATACGTTACTGTGTTTTTGTATAATGAAGACATTATTCATTTTTAGAAAATAAAAGGAGTAAAGCAAATTGTTTCGAGCTCCAGGGATAAGTTCAAAGGTATACTCGAAGATCAATTTAAAAAAATTAATTTGAATGATAAATCGCCAGAAGAAAAAGTAATTTCCAAGTTTTTTTCGCCGATTCAAGTAATGTTATCAATGTTATGCATCGAATTTATTTTTATAGCAAAAGAAAGAAATAACCAACGAGGTGTGTAGAGTCAATTCAGTAAATGATTCACCGTCGGTGATTGAATACCAAAATGATGACATGAATGGAACCAACAATTACATTTCTGGTAATCAGCTGTGTAAAATGCGCAAATTTTTGCTTTTTTTATTCATCATTTCACTTTTGTTTTTCACGATTACTTTTCAGATGAAGGAGAATTGAAAGATTCGTCGGTTGAAGTAAATACTGTTGCTACTGAGTGGAAATCTTTATGTAATGTGAAGCATTGTGTTTGTTTGACACCTTTGGAATATTCTACCAAAAAAGTATTTACATATATTTCAATATGTGGTATATTTATGCTCAAATACACACAACAATGTCATTCGTGTTTCAGCTTCACTGTTGGAAGTGCGGTGACATATTTTGCATTCGATGTATGCATAATCAACCCATATCGTTGCCAGGTCATTTGAGTAAGAAAACTGTACCTGTTTGTAAAACATGTTTTTTCAAAATGACCGGGTCTTCTTTTGAAGAACATATTCCATAGATGATCCAGCAAATACGCTGTGATAAATATCGCAACTTTGATTTTTGGTGGTGAAAATCAATTTTCATTGATGCTTTCTAAACTACCGTAGTACGTAAAACTAACACACAACATTCCTAATGTACGTCTACTTGACGTTGACATAGTATCACAGATCAAGCGATGCTTGATAAAATGTTCTATATGAATGTACTCTAAACTCTTGGTGAATATTTAACCTTAGTAATTGACGAGTATCACAAAATATTCTCGTCGTTGAAATTCGTTCGTCGTTCATTATGATCGTTTAATTTGGCTACCAGATGTATTACCTTGAAGTCGTTCGCAAATATATAATTATGATTCAACAAATGCTGCAAAACGATAAGTTATGAGTTAGATTTGAATGATTCTGTTTATATTCCTGAAAAATATTACAAATGTATTTTACACTTGTTACAAAGCTTCATTGTTTGCTATCTAGTCAAACCTGTAACAAGTACCTATATCTGTATTTCTGTAAAACTTAAATATACCTATGTGTATATGTGATCATATAAAATCAGAAAATTATTAAATAAATAATAGTCGTTGTCGTAGGTGGATTTGGTGTTTCTTAAATAATTAACACGAGTCGGTTTTGGTTAATCACTGTATTACATATTTTACGTTAATCACATTATTCCAACTGTATGATCTAATAACTGTCTATCCTAACGACTCTCTATCTATCCACTGTCCTCGCTTACACTCTTTCGATTATTATTATTTCTCGACCTCATTCGTAATTCGTATGCGCCACTGTTTGGCTTACTCATCACGCCTTGTTTATAAACGCCACTCGCTTCGTACTCACTATTTTAGCTTACCACAACTTACCCCCTTTTTGGGAATAAGTGTCCTCACTTATTGCCTATGTTAGTTTTCCTTATAGATAACATTTTTTTTTTCTTTAAAATTTAAGGGTTAGTTGATTTTTATTCTTATATTAATTTCCAATTCGGGTAAATTTCCAATCCGGGTTAAGTCCTGATCGTGTTGTGGAATTGGTCCATTGAAGAGTGGTATTCCATTCCCATGTCTCCACTCGATAGGTGCATTTCTTGTCTTGTTTGGGTTGTCTTGATTGGTTTTTTCCAAGTTTAGACTTTTTAGCTGGCTTTCAGAGCTTATGGAAACAAATTACTCTACTTTTCATCTGCTCCACTCTGTTTACTCAGCTGCCATGGTACGTTCTCCGATGATCGTACCATGTCCTACTCAAATTCGTGATTCCAATTATTGGAGTATAAAATTAAACTTTTAAATTTAAAAACATAAATGTAACTCTCTTATTTTTTAAATCACACTGGCCTAGTGTGATATCTTAACATATTTCATAATTTTATATAGGCAATTTAAATTAATTATTCGTATTCTAATCACAACTTATTTTTATGTCAATCCGTGAATTTCGTTTCCGTTTTCATTTGTCGACGTCGTGAGGTCCATTTTACTTTTTCTTGCATTTTCATTTTTTTCCATGGATGCTCAGAGTACATACGATCACTAGGGGTGTAAGTTACTCCCCTGTGTTTTTCGTTGTTTTTTTCCTTTGCCCAGGAATTCTTTTATTGTATTACGTTTCACGTTTAGGACCGTTTCTTTACTTCATTTGTTTTGTTTTTTCGATCGTTTTAAGCCATCCGATCGCATTGTTTTGGAATATTTCCCTTGTTTAATAATTGGATAGGTACTTTGTTATGATTACCGATGGTTTTTCCATACGGCAGCATGTTGACGGATATTTTAAAATACCGTTAGCTAAGTACCGAATTTTGTCAAAATTGTTGT
>FIZT01027576.1:0-12818 GCA_900065295.1 Paracoccus marginatus | reverse complement strand
AACTCAAAATAAATCATTCCTGTGAGTTTGAGCAAAATCGGAATTTTTTTTTTTACCCCATCGTGTGATGTTTACCGCGACGTAACGAGCCAGCACCACGCGGGTACGTGGGATAGCGATGATGCGACGCGCTATCGTTATTTCCAAACTTCGAGGGGGATGAGGCAGGGGTCAATATTAATCGATTTGGTTGAAATTTTTAGGGAATTTTTTTTTCATGGTGGATAACAACTTTAGGGGGTCGCCATTAAAAAATTTGAAAAAAAATTCACAAGTATGAATAAGGACCACCCTAACCTAATGTAGGTACTTTTTTTCAAAAATATTTTTGCAATTTTTTTTTGAGCACCGAATTTGACAAGTTGGAAATTTTTCTTCAAAATGCAATCACTGTGAGTTTTCCAAAATTTTGAATTTTGGTGAAAATTGTTTTTTTTTTTTTGTTGAAAAAAAATGTTTTTTTTGCAAAAGGAAAATTTTTCATTTTTTTAAGTGAAAATTTTTATTTTTAAAAAAATATTATTTTGTACCAAAATATTTTTTAGAATATCCAAAATTGACGTTTCAAAATTTTTTTACAAAATGGAGTTACAATATAAATAGTTTAGCGAGGTCTAATTACAAAGTTCCCAAATCACGTTTATATTTTGAAAGAAAATTAATTTTTCACAGAATTTTTTGCCATGAAATTTACAATCTCTTTGCGTTGTGCGATATTCATCTTTTTCTTGAATCTACTACTGTAGGTACAAATGTTTTATACGAGTATAAACTTTGAATTTGGATGGCAAATATTTTTTTATAGCTTTTACGACACCGAATTGCAAAGTTCAGGAAAAATTTGGAAAATCCATAGTTTGGAAAAAATTTTTGCGAAGCAAAATTTGATTTTTTTTTTCAAAATTTAAAAAGGGTACCCCCGATTAGAGCTACTTTTCAAACCTGACTATCAGACAGTATTAAGGGCACCAAAAAAAATTTTAGGGAGGATTTTTCACCCTCCCCTCACCCCCTCCTCTTCCCCACCACCCACAAAATATTGAATTTTCGTTGAAAAATCCCGATTTGACCCGTAGAAACCGAATTTGGCAATGAAATTTTCATTCGACCGCAATATTCATCCTTATACACCCCGCCAAAACTTGAAATTTTTAGGGTAAAAATTCAATTTTGGGAATTTTAGGCAAAGCGGTCGCGAAAAAGGTGTATAAAGGGGTAAATTGACTCGCCGAACAGAGTCGGCCCTGGCTGAACACGATCTCGATGAGATTAGTTTTTTTTGGTTGATTATGTTTACAAACAAAAAACGCGGATTTGAACTTTGAATTGTCGATTTTTAACGAAAAAAATTCAGTCAGTTCGTGTCCTTCGATTAAATTTCGAAATCGATCAATAATCCTCAAATTCGCAATCGCTATACTTTTTCACATCATCATTACTCGACCTTAAACTACTTTGTACCAGAAGTATGAAAAAAGAACACGTAACAAATAATACATAACTGTATACAAACAAGAAAAAATAACAAACAAGAACCACATTTTTCATACCCGTATCCACAGAATGGATAATCGGATCAGAGCGCCATCGCCACCCAAGATCTAGACACTATACCTAATATAATATATTCTTTTCGGAAGATTATGCATTCAGCGGGACATCGGTTATCTCATAAATTACCGTTTAGCGTGCGAATTTTTCAACTTGTTGTATCGGAGGGGAGGGGGAACCGTTATAATCGATGTAACAGAACCGTATTAAAATCACAAAGCCTCTGCGTACTTGTACCCCTTTTTGCCAATTGGCCGTGCTGCTTAAATGCCATACACGTAAAAAGTCGAAGAACCTGTTACCGCGAACGTGTTAGTTACGATTTAAATTCGCAAACTGACCTATTTGGAAGCTGATCAAGTTCTATAGAGGAAATGATGATACCGATACCGCACTGGGTTATTCGCAAGTTTAACTACAGATAGGTAACCAGGTATAAGAACAGTGTAAATTAAATTGCTCGGTTGCATATCAGCGTATTTTATACGAGGGCTGAAAATTATCGAAGTCGAATTTCCTTTATGTTCAAACCGCTGCGCTGTCCGGTTCGAATCGTTTCCTTTTTGGACATAGTATACGTGCTCTGTATAAAATCACCTACTATATTTTTAGTTTATACGAAATGTTACCTCGGTGAAAAAAAATAAGCTGCATGGAAACGTTCAATAAAATGTTTAATTTTGCGTGTAACGCGTAGAGAAGACGTACGCGTTGCGTAAACTATGAAATTTATTTGCATCAATTTGCATCGCCAGCGACGAGATTAGGGCACACGCGGCAGAAAAAACCGCCGGCTCGATCAATTTGAAAAATTGAAGATACGTATACGGAATTTTTATACGGTAATTTGGTATTCGCCGAAACGTATAACGAATTTTGTACCTTGCCTTGCCGCCGGCCCATTAGTCGTTCGGATAAACGAGTTCATTAAGTCACTGTCTCGCGAAAAGGTACATTTACTTCTGGGCTTGTGTTTTTTCCCATCTATATATATATATTTCAAGTCTTCCGGATACCTACCTGAGCTTCAATTTCCTTATGTTTCGCGTCTACGTTTGGGTTTTCCAAACGACAAACTGTTTTTTTTCGCTGGCTTGGCTCAGTTCCCACGTAGATCGTTGGCCGAAAGATCGATAAATTGCCGAACTCGATAAGATCAGCGGCGAGTTCGTTAGCTGGACGAGAATTTGCAGACGCGTCGCGGTATGTTTAGCCCAGTCAAGGTTACCGGGTCAAGGTTACCGAATTTTCGCAGGCTTTTCGTACGAACTTACGCAAGTATACCGACGATAATTGAATTAGACCGCGACGATAACCTTCGATTGACATTTTCCACACATAACCAGCTGGATTGACTCACGAGCCAGGCGTAGGTACGAATTTCATAACATGTAGGTATCCGTATCCAGCAATAGGTATGACCTATTCGCTAGGCGCCTCCTATCGCTGTACTCGTACTCGTACTCGTAAAAATTCTCTCCTCGAGCCGAACGCTACCAGAGAAGCGGCGAAATACCAAAAGGTTACCGTTACGTTGGAACATTCGTTCGACATTTTATTAAACCAATTTACGACCAACAAACGTCCTACTGTAAACCGAGCATCGCCGTTCGTGTAATCGAGATTTAATTCCGTCCTCGGATTACCTTGAAGTTTTATCAAAGACGAGTATCTTCTCGTCGTAATTATTAATTAGTAAACGCGGAAAACGTTAATCGTATTATAATCTGATTCGTATCGGACGTTCTTCTTTTATGAGAATCCACGAACCGAAGGTATTCTGCATACAAATTTCTTTCCAATTTCAAATGTTAACATTCTTCTATTAGTGCAAACTTCTGCCCTTTTTTTTACACCCTTTTCTCTAACGTTAAAAGTTTTCTGCTTCGGTGTGGGTGAAACTGTACTTTCAACGTGAAAATCAACGAATTAATCCGATGGAATTTTCAAACAATAAGATCACTCGTGAAATGGAAATTCCACTTACGGCTAGAGGCTTTTATAGTACGTAGGTAGGTACTAGGTAGGTAGTACCTCTGTACTCGTCGCATCGCAGACGTACAATTTTCCAATTTTATTCACTCTTCGTTCGTTATCCGGGTTTTATATCTTACGAGTGTTTGATTTTCAATTTTTTTTCTTTCCCTAAGCACGAGTCGAATGGATAACGCTGCGGGGAACTTTAAAGCCATACAAAATTAAATTCGATAGTTTTTTCCTTTTTTCTGTTATCTTGATTTATTGCTTATTTCTTTTCTTTCAGTGTCGTGAACTGCCTACTAAACGGGTAGCATAGATAATTGGCGAAAAACTCGAAGACAATGAGGGAAGTGGCTGAAGTGATGGAGGGCAGGGGGAGGCAGGGGCTCTTGTGAAAGTACGTGTATTTGGTCGAAATTGTAGACAATTAAAAGATTGCAAAACTCGATTTTTATTTTAATTTTCAATTCTTAGGTTGGAAAATCGAATCAAAAAATTAAATGTTTAAAATTTTCAAAGTGATAATTCAAAAAATTCAGTTTCATTCAATTTTTTTTTAGAAAAATTCTTATCTTGAGCTGGAATAAACCGAAAATCAGTAGGTAGAATAGATATTGAAAATTAAAAAAGTTCAAATTGAAATTTTTTTCCAATTTTTACAAAAATTTGAAAAAAAATTGCCAAAAATTCTAAAATTAAAATGCCTAAGTATAATTGATATGTGCGAGAAAATAATTTATGGATAGTGAGAAAATTATGTAAAAATTGACCAGAATGAATCATTTCAAATAGAAAAATTCTCAAATTGATTTATTCATGGAAAATGAATCGAAAAAATTCTTCTTTTCAACAGGAAATATTTGTTGAAAAAATTGAAAAATTTAAATCAAAGAAAAATGTTGAAGAAAAAATGGTCCAAAGTTCGAATAATTTTTTTTTTTTTTTTAATTGAAAAGAAATATTTTATCGTTATTGTAAACAAGGGGAAGGATTTTTAAACAAAAAATTATCAATTTTTTTTTTTTTGAAAATTCAATAGTCTTAGCAATTTTTAAAAATTTTTCAAGCGTCGATTTGAAATAGGTACCTTCTTTTTTTCCCTTTCAAAACACCCATATCCTGTTGAAACGCGTGTAAGTATGACTCTTGCGCAACTGCGTCGATGTCGATACCTAGTGCAGCCGGTCAAAGAACTCGTAGACCAACATCTTCGCAATGACCTTGCGGTAAACGTGCAGTTTACCAACATATGTATTACGAGTATAGGAGTATTCTCTGCGCCACTATACAAACCTTGAAAGCGATATAAGTCGCGGTTCGTCTTTATCGCCGTGGTGTGTCGTATACGTAACCCAATGTACGTACGTACGTACATCGCGTCGTAAATAAACCCGTACTAAAAAACGTAGAACGTAGGTAACAAAAAAACCAACGCAAATAGGAAATTAATTAACGAACCTGGCGCATCGGTGACGAATGTACACTGTATAATTGTCCGTACAACTCGTACATTTCAATTACTCCACCTTCTTGTACTTTGGCATGTGTATGTATGATATTCTGCAATCCACATACGCGAATTTGTTTTACTAATGGTCGATACATGTGCTCATGTGCACATTAGTCACGTGTATTGGCTATGATTATGGTGATGGCGCTGCTGCTGCTGCTGCTAGTATCTACATCCATGGCACATGTAATTTTGCTATTGCCGACATGTAGCACTATACTTAGGTACCTGTTGCCTGTCTAAATCTGATATGTATGTCTAATGCACAAGGATGGGTTCAACCTTGAACGTGATTTATGCATCAGGAAGTATCGCGAGAGAAGTTTAACAATTGGTACTTCAGTTGTATCTTAGTTAGCTTTATCATTACCTACCTATACTTTCAGCTAGTGACTGATCGGAGTATTTTCAATACTTCAAACAATAACATTGGCTATTCATGATTATAGGTACTTTATGGATAATTTTTTGAGGGAAATATTCATGCTTATCCAAAAACTTATTCCTGATAAATTCATAGAAATCATCCTGAATGTTGCAACTTGCTGATTATAAAATACCTAATGCAATTTTTTGACTTGTCATCAACCACAATCCTCTTACGTTCTTCTGGTTATCCATACATAAGCTCATCTCGTCGAAAGATTTATCGCCGCTGTTAGCTTCGCATAAAATATGTACCCTAGCCCTCGAAAGGGTTGGTACTGTACGTATACAACGTGGCCCATCTTCGAAATCGATTCAATACTCTTCAGTTCCCCAGTGCTAAATGAACGAATATAAATTGTTCGTTTTAAAATGACGAGAGAAACACAAGCAAACTGTCGGATGATTTGTCTTATTATTTACAACTTTACCAATACCCGCTGCATACTGTTGTTGCGTTGTATACGGTCTTTTACACCTTCACCATCGACACCACCTCCCATAAGCCGAATTTCCCTTTATTTTATAGCTTCCAATCATGCTAAAAGACGGCGATATTCACAATGCTGTGATTCAACCCTCGTCTCTGTTGCACTTTTAATTATACCGATGGACCCAATGTAGGTAGCTACTAGCTAGGTATCTACCAAAGTTTTGAAAAATTTTACGTATGTAACTTCGTAGTAGTGGTTATTATGCAAATTGCCAGCCTATTTTGTTGTTCTTGCGAAGCTAAATGTAACAAATTTTCATACCCTGCATGAAACTGAAATTACTTCGGTAACGAAACCTTACAAGGGGTAAAAATTTCAATGTTTTGGTAGGGTTTCTCGCTTGCACTGTCCGTGCGCATTGTGTTGTATTGTGTAAATTTAATTTAAGCGAATCAACTACCTACGTTCGTTGTTTTCTTTTCCTTTCATTTATCTGACCGAATTCACCATTGATCTAATTTTTTAATGTGGGGAAGGGGGTATAAATTGATCGAAATGAGCAAAAAATGTAGATATTACACATTATGTTCCTCAGAGTTTTGACAAAAAATAAAAATAACTAGGTAGTAAGTAAGTATACGTTTTCTAATCGGTACACGTGCTTTAATATTTGATGAAAAATACGAGTTTTTTTTTCTTCTAAATTCTTCAAATTTCAAGTTTTGCAATTTTTTCAAATTTCTCCATTTTTTTTTAAATTATGCAATTTCTTTAAATTTTGAAATTTTTCAAATTTTGCAATTTTTTTCAAATTTTGCAATTTTTTTCAAATTTTGCAATTTTTTCAAATTCGTCAATATTCTCAAATTTCGCAACTTTTTCAAGTTCCGCTATTTTTTTCTAATCCTGAAATTTTCTCAAATTTGTCAATTTCTCAACTTCTACAGTTTTCTTAAATTTGAAATTCTGCCAACTGTGAATATCTTCAAATTTTCAAATTTTCCATTTTTAATTTCATCAACTTTTAAAAAACTTAATTTCAATTTTGTTAATTTTTGAATTTTTCGATTTTTCCAAATTTTTAATCTTTTGAATTCTTTAAAAACTGTCAGTAAGCTAAATTCATTATACGAAGAGAGGAATCCCATGCAACTGGGAAAAGTTGCCACGTGACTCTGTTGTCTGTTTTTTTTTTGCTGGTGTTGTTTGAAACTGCTCCCTTCTTCAATTAGTACTCCCTGTTGTCTTATGTAAGCCTTGTTTCCGAACGATAGTCAATTTATTAACCTTCATCAGACGAATTAAAAGCGAATAAGCTCGTCTGTTCGCATTACATGCAGCATGACCAAGTAAAGAGGGCTTGAATCGTGGTTCGAAGTCAATGAAAAAGCTCGTTAGATGAATGAGATTCGGATGTAAATTAAAACAAGGGATGAAGCTGAAGGTTGATGACGTCTAATTTCGTTCGTTGGAGGGTATCTCTAAATAAAAATCGTCGAAAATTTCGTCCACTGAGCTTCTGTTGTTGCAGATTATTTTGAAATGTGCATCAGTTTCTCGTTGCGAGAATTTCTATTTTTTACCATGTTTTTCCTTGAATATTAATTCTTAAAAAAATGGAAAATAATTAATTTATAATTTAGTACATATAATCCAATAACTAAGTGCGTAAATACATAAAAAATTCTATAATCGTCAAGGATCGAGGTATTTTTTAATTCGATTTTTTTACACCTTTTTAATGGAATGCCAGGCGTTTTATTGCGAGGTTTTTTCATTTATACATTTTACGATTTTTATACGTATTTCACGCATATAAGATGCTTATTGGTTGTACTCAACGATAGGCTTAGAGCAAGATGCAGCTTCTAATTTAAAAAAATTTCTACCTATACCAATTCGGAGTCTGATCGTAGGCCCGGAGACTTCACCTTACACCTTTGGTAGAAATTGGAATTATCGATTTTTGCGTTTCTAATTTCGTTTCGACTGTCGTAAAACTTTCCATGATGCAAAACGGGCTCCGACTCCGAGTAGGTGTATATAGGTACGTTTACGTATGTAGGCACAATGGAATAGTACCATGCACGACGACTGATGTACCCAAATACTTTACGCTCGCCATGATGGCAAACAATAGCTACAGCTGAGCCTTTAGCTAAATCACGATTGAATATTATACCGGTTAAAAAAAAAAAAAAAAAAAACATACGAAAAAGAAATTCAAATTCATATCGCTCTCGGAAGGCGGTATTGCATTTCATTAGACACGGTATGTTCAAATGACGCGGCGCGGCGCATTTGTTTTGGAAACATCCTCGCTGGATGTTCGGTGCATGGTTCCTAGGTCACTGGAACACGATCGTCGCGCATATAAACTGGATACCATAAAGTTCACCGTCTTCGTCGTCCGTACCGCCCCGTCTTCGTCTACCTAATGTGCTCGCAACATATGCAGTCTCGAGTACGAATCTCGTTTTAGTAAATTATTATTCGAGTACCTCAACGTGTCTCACGTCGCAGATTACAAACGGCGATGTCTGGGTCAGCGCATACGCAAGAAAGTTTACTTGCCCCGGTGACATAATCGAGGGATATCTACGCTCAATTGTTCAGCATTTTTTTTCGCCTCCTTTCCCCATCCTCGCACGAATCGATAAATCATTCGAACTGCGATAAATAATTATCGTGATGTTAATCGACGATTCCGTCGGGTCTCGAGTGAAACCGAGAAACCGTTTATAAATAAATTTAAAAATATTCTAGAGTAAACGAATGGCCAAGGTTTTCGTCGCTTCTTATTCAAATAAAAAAATATCTTTGACGAATGACCGCTAATGAAGTGTATTATACAAGTGGCCAATATTACGTAGCTCATATCATATTGGTCAAGGGAATCGTTTCAAAGAAACCTAAAAGTACGGTAAATTTCAAGGATCCGATTCCTTGGAAGGCTCTCTAGGAAATACCTCACGGACTTTGGACGTTATTTTTCATTTCTTTTCCTACCACGCGTACTCGACTCGCGAGTAAAATTAATTAAAAGTTGAAAATTTTTTCGAAAGGTTCGTCTACACCGGCTCTGGCGCTGGATTTCTTCGGCTAGGGTATTCGTTTCATACAGCGGGCACCGCCGATACGAAATTAATAATTTTTAAACGTTGGAAAAACTCGACAACTTTCTGCTCGCTGCTTGGTTCGTACTTTCAGACCAGAATAATATGGCAGTGGCACACCGCAGACGTACAAATTACCCACACAAAACGTGATAGAAAAAATATCCAAAGGTATTCGCCATGCCATGCCACCCCGTGTTTACAAAAAATTAACCAATTAGCGAACTTTTTCTCAACTTATTCGTACGTGATCGAAGATGTAATTAATTTGCCACTCGACGACTTTCGTAGTAAGTAATTTCATTACGAACGTAATTCTTCTGGCCAGTGAACCGTTACAGAACGTTTCTCCAACGATGAAAAGAATCGTCGTCGTGTCGTTTGTACGAAATTTCAAAACGAGTTATTATATTCGTTTGAATATCACATTTTCATCGAATAAGAAAATATATAGGTAGTCGTTTGTGAACGTGTCTTCTGCTTCTGCTTCAGGTGTTCATCTTCTGATATTACAACCGAGAAAACCGAGATCATAATGCGAGGTGAAAAACACTCGAAATGAATTTTCTTATTTTTATTTTTATATTCGCGGTGCAATCTTATAGCTCCTTTAGAAGGAGAAATTTCCCTGCTCGTGCCCGGTTCACAAACCTAATAACGATTAAAATTATCTACGTAGCTACGTGTAGAACTTTTTATGCAAAAATCACCTTCAAAACACGCGAAATAATTTTGTCGCCGTAAATAATTCGATAAACACATTCGATCGAGAATTGAATTTCGTACCTATATATTTATAATCTGTTCAACAGCGACTTCCAGAAGTAGGAAAATTCATTTCTAGGTGCAGTTAATTAATTTTATTACGAAACAGGTACACTGCAGGTAATTACCGCCAGTCACATCTTTCAGTCGCATTTTTATTTAATAATCGATAATTCGCTGATGCATATAAGAGAAAAAACCACGCACGTATAACCTAAATTTGTGACCGATTTTCATCTCCATCTCTCTCTCTCTCACGAGCCAATTCGTATTTTTACGTATTTTTATTTCCTTTCTTTTTTTTACACGTAACGTAGAGGCACTATATAGCTTTGGCTGTAAATAGGAAAATTTAATTTTTCGCCAAGTACGGTTGTTAATTTTTTTTACGATCCGTTAAGTGCGGTTATTTCAGTAACTAATTTTATGCTGCTGTGAAGTGGCTACAAGCGTTTAGTGGTTCATTTATGGAGCTTGATTTTTATTGTCAGATTTACGAGCAATTCTGAAGTCCGAACGGGGGCTTTTGCGAGAAAGAGGTGATTTATTTGCGAATAGTTTCGCGTTTGATTTATCGTCACAGGAAGAGGTGATTTTTTTTTCGGTGCAGGTTTTTTTTTACTACATCGTGTAAAGGTACATACTCTTCGGAGCGTAGTTTATGCGGAGAAATGACGACCAGAAAGGATGTGGTCTCCGTAGTCAGCACGCGTTTCAAGTTTATACCCGGCGCGGCGAGCCGAAGTCAGTTTCGGATAAAATATTTATCCGCGTATCAATTTTATTCCATCGGCGAATATTTTACGGTATCGTCGTCGTCTGGTGGTGGTCGCTGACTGGTGGAACGATAGCGTGGAGAGATGTCGAATTTTTTGCACAAATTTTCGTGATTTATTTTTGACTGGAATTTTTTTCGAATCAAAGGTTTGAAATTTATGAGAATTTGGCCAAAAAATCGTATCCAGAGGGTTTCGAGAAAAATATAAAAAATGATTATTTGGTATTTTTTTTTGACCAGACCATGATCTCTTCAGAGGAGATAAGTTGAAGAACACATAATTTGAGAACACTCTTGCGAGCGTTCGAGGCAGTTTCTCACCTAAAAGACACTTTGACTATATTACCACATCAAAACATTTTTCAATATCTAGTAATACTTACCCATCTGTTTAATTTTCAGTAATTTTCATTCAGTTTTGTCCTAGTATTTTTGCGCAAAAAATAGCCTATTCTTAAACGAACTTATTTTTCAGATCACTTATCTAGTTTTTATTCTTTTTTTTTTTTTTTTTTTAGGTGAGTAAAGAAATTTCCACCAACCGAACTTGAAGGAATATAGAATCGTAAGTTATTAATTTCGTAATCAATATCGAGAGAAAGTTTCCCAACTTTCGTCAAAGCTATAGACCAATATTTTTATTACATTCCAAAATCAGATTTTCGATAGACGCATCGTCAAACTTTAGAAAATCAAAACTGCTTCTACATCATCGCACATTTAATCATTCCTTTGTAAGGATTTAGAATTCTTTCTCAAACCATGGTAGATACATAGATAGATTCGTGCTGAGATTTTCTTATTTTAGGTCACGTTCTTATTACACTGAAATCCGTCCAGCATTAAAATTAAAATGAAAAAAAATCTGTCGTTTGTTTGCAACGTCTACGACTCTACGTACCTTACCCACATAGTTGCAAGTACTGTAATATCGAACGTTTCCAATGGAATTGTTATTTTTACGTTTCACCTATTTCAGAACATTTTGACCATTGTCATAGTCTAGGTATACCAACCATTTGTACGTCTACATGACATTTAGAATATTTGAAATTCAACTCGGCAAAGTAACCGTGCGAGTCTTACGAGAGTATCAGGTTAGAAAAAATACTCGTTTGTGTATTACATATAAAGCTACTAACTGGGTAAAAAAAAGGAGGAAATTGCAAAAAAAGAGTATAAAAATGCATCCATTACAAGCAACAAACACGAGCTCGTCGGAACGTTTGAAATAAAGATAAATATTTACGTATTTATCCGCAACCTTACGTAATAAAATATTCTATCTTTTTTACTTTCGTCTGTCTGTCTGTTTCTCTCTCTAGGTGCGCTTTTTTCTCGACATGTATTTTGAAAAACACGTGATTTTTGTTTGAAAACGCGAAACGATGATTTAATAAAGTATCGTACGTCTACTCTACTCATGTAGGTAGATGTGCTGTCAGATTATACAAAAATAGGCGTTTATCGTTTGTGTTACAATGTTTATTTAATCAACGGCATGGGATTTCTTTTTTGAAATCGGTAGGTAGTTGGTGAAAGATGAATGGAGAGTTAACGGACGTAAAATTTTGAAAATGGGTCGAAAATTGAAATCGTTTAAAAATTGACGAGGGAAAATATTTTGAAAAAATTACGATTTTACAAAAAAAAAATCCCAATCAGGCAAAATTTGGATGTATTTTACTTTTTTTAAAAAAACTTTTTGCAAGATCATTTTTTGCATACAAAAAAAAATTTAATTTCACTTTTAAATTGAAAAGGAATTTCCTTTTTTCAATTTTTTGCTTCCAAAAAATCCCCTCGGAGTTGAAAATTTTATCAATTTTCTACGTGGAAAAATTTTCAAATATTTTGGGTAATTTTTTATGAATTTTTATTCGTTTTTTTTTTTTTTTTTTGAAAAGCAAATTGGACCTTATTTGCAGTATTTTACGAAAATTTTGCATTTTGTCAACGTTGAAATTTTTTCCATTTTTCCTTTAAAAGTAGTGTTACGCATTAGTGTACCCTAGGGTGGGTCGTCTTTTACTTTTTTTGGAAATTTGGGGAGGCCTGACAAAAAAAAGTTGTAGGGGACGTCAAAAGACTACAAAAAAAATTTTGGGTCTCTGACTTGAATATCCATGGAGCGGATGGGATTCAAAATTTTGAAATTTTCAAAAAAATAAAAAAAAGTTATTAATTTTTTTTTGTTTTTTTGGTGATAATTGATCGTGGTACACCCATTTATAAGTGGGGAAAAAATTTTGGCCTTT
>FIZT01027547.1:0-11096 GCA_900065295.1 Paracoccus marginatus | reverse complement strand
TTGCCCGTATTTAGTCGACGATGGTGCTCTAGCATACTGGGGTTTGGATATATGCGATCTTGATAAACATTGCACCCGAAATTACACGAAACTTATCGAAACTTGTCCGAACGATTGCGACCTCGGTAATTACTCGTAAGAACCTCGTTCAAAGTACTGTACAGGCATAGCTCCTTAGGGCTAAGATGGCGTATGCGTTTACTTGGTTATTTAGTACTTTACATTTGCCATTTACCCATTAGTCGTTTGTAAAAAAAATTATTGGCTACACTGCAATTTTAAATAGGTGTCAATATAGGTCGATGGCAAATTTTTATTTTGCGCACGCGTTAAATTTGCGTGTAAACAAGGAAGGAGGCCATTATTTTTTTCTCAATCTAGATAACATTATCAAGTAGTAAACAAATTAGAGTAATTACTGCTCGATCGGTTGAAACATGTCTGAAACGTGTAAATTCGGTATTCGGCAAAATTAGCGAGTATTTTTGGCCCAGGACATCGGCTCGTAGCGAAGACAAATGCGCCAAGGGAACATTGTACGTAATCTATATTTTATCACTAATCTTACGTAGGCGGTTTATAAAACATAGTTTGGCGTTAATTGAACCAAAATTATCCTCGTAATGCATATCTGTAAACATATTATGTATTAAATTTCAATATCGCTTTATGTAGTCGTTGTGACGACCTGGTCAAAATAATACCTAATACCAACGTTCAGATGAAAAGTTCAATGTATTAGACGTCATGATACGTCATGGAAATCATATCTTTTTCTTCTTCTACTTGTAGCACAAACATTAATCGTACTTATGCGCGTACATGATATACTTAAAGGTAGACGTAGGTACACTGATTCAAATGAATCTAACGTTATGTATCGTATTTCTGCGCAGAATGGGAAGCTTCACATCGGCTCATATTTACAACAACGATGATCACGAAGACAACGATATCGAACTTCCGAAATCGATGAACGGTGACGATTTATTGGCTCTTTTCGAAAATGACACCACGAACGCTTTACAATCGCCGAGGGAATTTTTACGAGTCAGCAGTCAAGGTAAGAAGTTGAGAAAAATTTACAATAGAAAAAAAACCCGTTGTTGTCGTTTCATACGTCGTATTGATCGGTTTGTTTTTCTACAGCTTCCGATTTACGAGTGATGCAATGGAATGTGTTATCGCAAAGTAAGTATCACCATCATAGTGAACCTACGTTGAAAAATATTACAGAACAGCTAAATGACCCAAATTCGCTTCTCAGCTATTGGTCAGCATTACGATAAATTCGTAAATACTCCTTGCCGGGCACTAGAATGGAAACACAGAAGATTTTACATTCTCCAAGAGATGATTACTTATATGCCGGATATATTTTGTTTACAAGTAAATGTTTCGTAATTTGGCAACGCATCAGAGGGAATACGATTTTGAAACGAGGTTTTTGATTTTTGTTATCAGGAAGTCGATCATTTCGAATTCTTATGCAGGACTTTATCTACTCAAGGATACGCGGGAATATTTTACCCTAAGCCGGACTCGCCTTGTTTGCACGTTAAAGACAACAATGGACCGGATGGCTGCGCTATCTTCTACCAGAAAGATAGATTCGACGTGATTAAAATGAAGAAGAAAGTCTTACCAGTGTGGACCATCAGTAGCAACCAAGTACTTGGCTAATTTTTCAACCTTCTTCACCCATCAAATCGAACCGAAACTAATGCTAGTGTCTGCCCTCAGGTCGCTATTATCGTACAACTGCACGACAACTGGTCCAACAAAGACGTCTGCGTAGTCACAACTCACCTGAAAGCTCGTCCAGGAGCTCTGATGTCTTCCATACGTAAAGAGCAAGGACGAGCTTTAATGGAATGCGTCTCAGCCTACTCGGAACAATGCCCAATGCTCATCTGCGGCGACTTTAACGCCGAACCGACCGAACCTGTGTATGACGTCGTATGCAACAGCAATCTGAACTTGGCCAGCGCTTACGCCTTCGATGGCAAAGAACCCTCGTATACAACGTGGAAAATACGAGAAGACGGCGAACAGTGCCAAACACTCGATTATATATTCTACACGAAAAGTAAATTACGAGTCGATGCCGTACTCCAGTTCCCTAACGATGGTCAAATCGGCGAAAACAGACTGCCTTCGTTGGTCTACCCATCCGATCATTTGTCTCTCGTTTGCGATCTTTCGTATGTTTGAGTTATTTTCCCTTTTATCGGTTTAAAACAAATTTTTAAAAAAAAAGGTTGAGGATTTTGGTTTCTTTTCTTTTAAAAATTTACTTGAACGAAAGTATGCGGAATACGAGATACGTTCGATTATTTAAATTTTTCGGTGATTTTTCTTCTATTTTACTTTTTAAATGGCAGTTTTGACAGAAAACTGGTATTGATAAAACATCTATCGAGGTTTTAATTGGCATTTAGGTTATCGACGAGTAATTTATGTATTTCTTAAAGAGTATTTTGTTGATATTTATTTTTTATTTATTTGTTAATTAATAATGAGAAAACTTTATGCGTCGTGTTCAAATTTTTTAAATCAGGATTATGATTTTTACCCAAATGGTGGCTCGAAATTGATCACGATTCGAAATATTTCGTAAAACCACACCTGTACAACTCCGATTGGGATTTTTTTGAAAATAAAAAAATTTAGAAGTTTGTGTGTACGCTAAGTAAGTCCTACAGAGTGAAACTAAGAGCAAAATCGGACTCGGCGATCACAAATTAGTAATCGTTGACACTTTGATTAATAAAGTACGCCTCGTAAAAGCTGTAGGATCAAATATGGACTTTTTTCATTAGGTGTGTCGAATTAGCTGTATAACCAAAACATTTGCAGGCAGATTCTCAATTAAAATACGACGCGACACTTTTCCAAAAAAAAAAAAAAATGGTCTGAAATCGACGTGGAACTGTGTAAGGTGCCTAGGATGGGGTACATATTCGGACCAGGCAAATCCAAATCTGCGATCAGTTTTTCGATTTGATTCTTGTGTATATACTTACGTTTACGTATTTGCTGTACCTCGAGAATTATACACTGTACCTACCTACCTAAAAACTGATAGCAGATTTGTGTTCAGCGACGCGACGTCTGATTAGGTCTGAGATCAGATTTCAACTCTGTCGAACCATATGCAAAGAAATTGAAAATTTGAGGTAAGTAATTGATGAATTTTTGAAATTGCACCCTCAAAATTGTCGAGTTAACGTACAGGCACCTGGTTAGAACATGGGCATATCCAAAAGACCTGAATAGACTTGCCAACTTCGCAAAGTTCCCACGAGATTGAGAATGTTTCAGTTCCGCATCCCCTGTGCACTACGCACTATTCGATTATCATGAGGTTTTCTTTCCTCTGCCTGTGCTGTGAGCAATTGAGCATGTCGTGAAATGAGTCCCGTATGGTGTCTACGGTAATTTTTATCTACTTTGTCTTGTGGTAATTTCTACTGAATTGAAACTAGTTACGTATAGTAATAAATCTAACGCGCATACTCGTGTGTACCTACGGGTTAAATTTTCATGTAAATATGGTGTTTCTTTTGTGCTGCTTTTACGTTATGCATTTCCGTCCATAACTTGAGTGAACGTCTGTGAACGAATGATAATTTGTCATCTATTGCGAATGTAATAAGTTCTAAACGCGAATCTAAGTTACTGAAGGCAAGAACATGTTTGATTTTGAGAATTGAGTAACGTAGTGAAGACGAATCATTGGATTCTTTTTGGGACAATTTTAATCTACCTGATGAATCAATGGATTCTAGTTCGGACGATGATAGTCCACCTTACGCCGAAGCTGCTCGTACGTTCTTCTAATCGAATAATGTAGTGAATAAAATATTATAATAAGATCTGAGAAAATCTGATTAGTTTCATTTATTTTTATTCTATTTAAATCTGTTTTTATGACCGCAGATAATCGGCGATTGAATAGGAGGCTCATCTCTCGAAAATCTACCGGAAGACCATTACCTTTACCTCGACCTCATAGTAAGGATTGTGTAAATCTCTGTAGATTTAGCGGTACTAAAATGTAAATTCAGAACGATATTTCGAATTGACATTTTGATATTCTTAATAGATCTACGAATTGGACCGGAAATATTCAACGGTGCACCTAAACTGAAAAGGATCTCTGCGGTTAGTGTAGCGTTGTCGTTATGGAACTATGCTGATATCTGTGAAACCATATCGCAAATTACCGATTCATACGCCAAGCTTAGCGAAGAATGGATATCTTATTGTCAACAAGTCCTCAACTCGACGACCACGCTACCAGTTTCAAAAGCGGTCGATAAACGTTTAAAATCGTACGTACGTAAAATACAGATCGAAATTGATAACTGGGTTTGTTATCACTTTCGTAATGTGTGCCTGGAAAACGGTCGTGATTTTCATCTGTACTATCATTTCGAGCATTTCGTTTGGTATCCAAATGGTACCGTTGATTATGAAAAAACAGCGCGCAATTTGTTGGACAGGTCTCAGAGGTTGAGCGACGTAGATAAGTACCATTTCATGTGTACCTACTGTATGAAAGATAAGCTCGAAGAAATTTGGTCGTCGTTGGAAAATCAGCCTCTGCAACGCGTCAGTTTTGCCAAATATCCTCTAATTCATTTCTGGACCTGTCTTGTACGCGGTGAAGTCGGTGATATGGGGTTAGAAGATGGGCATAAGGAATGTTTTATGATTCGTCAACAGTTCGTGAATAATTGGCCAGCCATCGAATATTTTTTTAATAATATGGAATCGGAAGAACGAATTGACACCGCTATTTGGTTGATCGACGCATACAAATTAAAGTATCAGAAAGCTTTACTGATGAAGTTGACGCTGTCCGAACGTCAAACTGTGATGATGGCTGGAGGGGTAAAGTTCATAGCCAACTACGCAGCTCGTAAACATAACTCGCAAGATATTCTAGAAACCTGGTCGATAATTCGCGATTTCATCGACAGAGACCAATTTGTATCGATTATCGGTACGTTGTTGAGCAAAAATGTCGTCGATTCTGTTTTAATAGATGTTTGGACCAGCGCTCATGGTGACTTCAGAAGTTACGTTTTGAATGAAAAAATTTCACAAATATTTGGCATGTGGGGGCACAGACAAAGTAACGAATCCGATTTCATGTTAACTGTAATACCTGAAATGAACAATAATATGTCCAAACGACTGTTGCTGATCGAGAAATTCTTCAAAATACATTGCGTAAAGCTGCTGTGTCACGGTTACGTATCAACGGTCGATAGATTACTTGAAATGTGTCTTCTTACAGCCGAAAGATCGATTGGATTCAAACAAGAACAAGTAATTAATTCGGAAGTGGTGAGGGAAAAATGTTTAAAAATGCTTGCGGTTGGTGATATTAGAGGTACGAACGATTTCCTTGCGCAGTTTTTATCGCCTGATTGTGTGAAGGAGTTCAAAAAAAATCTACTCGTGGAGAAGCACTATACTAGACCTACTAGGCCGGATCCGCATAGCGTTGACGTGTTTGCTAACGGTGTACATTTGCTGAAAGGACCTCTGTGGGATGAAATAATGGCCGATTGTTTGCCCAATGCTGAATTAGCCGCAGAGTTCAAGAGAAGTGTTGCTATGTCTCAAACGGCTATAAACATATTTCGCTCCCTCATACTACATGGTCGATTTGATGAAGCGCTAGAATGCTTCGATTGGTATCTAACGTCAGATGGTGATAAAAAAATAGTGAAAAGTAATTTGTTCTGCGAAGATTCGTCCAAAGTACGGGATAGCGTGATGTTGAGAATTTTCCAAAGGTACGACCAATCATGGTGGGAGTCGTTTGCTCAGTGGCGTTTCGACGGAGCTGTAACTATCAAGCAGTTCAAAAAAATGCTTCCATTGGACGAAGTTTTCGACTGCGTATTAATGGCTTGCGTTTTCCGAGACGAGCGTTCGCTCAACCAATGCTTCGAATCTGGACCGGCGGATAGGTTTTTGAGCTGGTATTTCGAAACTAATACCAAGAAAGCTCGAAATTATAAAATACGAAGAGTCGTTGATTCGTACAGCGGAATAAAGTTGGTCGCGGAATTGTTGAAGAAACCGAAGACGAATGCGTCTCATATTGCAGCTTTATTCAAATGGTTCTTCGAAAACGATCAGAAGAAGTTTGATAAATTTAGAAGGCGGCACGAAGGTGAAATCATCGTTCAATTCATCTAAGTTTATTTTGTTTATTCTTCACTCTTTTTCAATTTTTTTTATTATGCGAGACATTTTTTGAAAATTCTCTCTTTTTAATCTTGTTTATAATTATAATACATAAATATTTCATGAGCCATTCGTTTAGTGTTTCTTTTCCCTTCGTATGTATCATGCCAGTTTCCACCATTTTTGTAGGTAATTAGGTATTCCGTTAGATTGCTCGAGTAAGGCGAAATAATTTTTTTTTTTACTGAGACATCAACGCTTTTCAATACTTATTCGCTAATTGCTGAAGACTTCGTTTTTGGTTTGGGAAAGATGACGACAGAGGTTAGGCATTAAACTTGCGCTGCGTACGATTAGCGGAGACCGTATTTCCATAGTTTCATGTTTCACATAACATGTCGTTTCAAGACGCATAAGTAATTACAACTGCGGAGTATTGATCACTGGCGAGATGAAATTTTTATTTCGCAAAGTGCTGTAAAAATGTACGATTCGAATTCTACGACTTCAAATCAGTCGATCCCGACCTTTTGTTCGCCTTCATAGGCCTACTAAAAAATAGGTATATGATGATTTTTTTCAATTTACATTCAATTTTAGCTGCCCCTTACAAATACTGGTAGGCAACTTCATCAACTGAAGTTTCTGAAATATCAATTTTTAGCTTCCAGAAACCCTAAGAAGATGGTTGAAGACTCAACATGGGCTAATACGAAGTCGTAGAGTTCAATTCCACCATTTGTACAGCCCAGAAGTGCCAATTTTGGGAAATAAAAATCTTATTTCGCGATGTTGGCACCATTGCTTTATACAAATAGCAAATTTGAATTCTGCGACCTCGCATTAGTGATACTAGACTCTATGATCGAATTTCTACGTCTTCTGGAAACTGTAATAAATTTTATGAAGCGTGCACATTGGACTGAGGGTGACGAAGCATTCTGATTGGTTGAAATTTTCGCGTTCCAGTATCTCTTCCTCTTCCTGCACCCCGCTGACACGGAAACTCGACAATTTTGAGCGCGCGATTTCAAAAATTCAGAGACTGCCTCGTCTTTTCAACTTTTTTTTCTGGCGGTTCGATTGAGTTGAAATTTGGTGTACAACGTTTTCGACACTGATCCTTTCTTCGTACTTGAACGAGCAATTTATTTCCAAAAACTGTCTATTTTCAGCTGTAAAATCGTCCAAAAAATTTTTAAAAAAATTAAATTTGAAAATCATTTAATGAGCAATATTACAACTTACAATGATAATTTAAATCAAAATGATCCACATATATATCTTAATATTATGCATACAAGGAGGGGATCTGAGGAGGGAGGAATACTGCGGTTTCACACACAAAAAAAGTACTACAAGTGAATTATATACATTACAAAAAAAATAAAGAAAATTCGAAGAAAATGATCGAAATTGAGAAAACACAATATTACAACGAAACCCTTCACTTGCGCAAGACCCTTACAACAAAACCCAGGCCACAATAAAAACAAAACAAAAAAACACCTCATCTCTTTGTACTGTTTTTTTCCTTTACATCACAGTTTGAATCAATAAAATTACAGCACTTGAAACAGGTGTCAGTAGCCTGAGTGGAGGGCAGGGACGTACAACTCTCTAAGGAAGCATTTTATTAAACTTTTATACCACTGGTACAACAATATTAAGGAGGAAAAAAATTACTCATTACTCGAATGTTTCATTTAACTTAACAATATTTTGGTACATAAATAAGGTGATAGAACTGGCTGGTGAAAGAGGACAGAAGTTGGACATCTTTGGGTAAATACGTCTTTGGTTGTACGAAGCGGACATAACATTCGAAAATATTGCTAAAAAAAAATTAGAAAAAATTGAGATAAAATTCACACTAATGAACGTTTACATACGCGCCACAACGACGTTATTTTTTAATCGGCGCTACATTACTTTTATACATTAAAAAAAATAAAAATAAAGGGAAAGGAAAAGGGAACAAGGAGGGGAAAAATTACACCTAATTACACAGCTATTTAATATCCGTTTAGTGTATAAAAATTAACAAGCTGTAGTCGAGTATTGGACTGCCTACACGTATTTGTCAAACGAACACACAATACTTCTACTAAAAGAAAAATGGAATCGGCTGCTGTTTGACAAATATGGGTCAGTACTCGACTACCCTACGAAACGGTGAAAGGAGAGTGGGGAATTACATAACGTACACTACGACGAGACGACAAAATAATATACTATATAAAATCGACGAGAAAAGAAAAATAATAAAAAATTCGCGAATTACATAATATTATATTTTGAGAGATCATTCATGTTCCGGTTGCTTCGGCGTTGGCTGAGTAGATTCGCTCGTAAAATTGGGCGATACGGGAGAGGGCGATGAGAGGAGGGGCCGGGGAGAGTGGTATGTGGTGGTTACGATATCTCATCGACGATGATTTCTTCGATTAAGCTATTCTCGCTGGAGAAGGCTCCGTTTAATGGAGTCGCGATTTTCTTAGATTGATTCTGATTGGAACTGTTGTTTGGTTTTCTCCTGGTGTAGGTTCTTTTGGTAGCCGACGCTGCGGATTTCTTCGAATTGGCGTTATTTCTAAATGTATTGGCACTTTTGACGCTTTTGAAAGGTAACACGTTGTTTTCGGCGGCGACTATTTTACGTTTGGTGGCCAGCACGGGCGTAGGCTTGGCTAGAGCGGCGGTCGTCGAGCTGGAGGCCGGCACGACGTTAAGTACTGAGCCCATTAGAGCGTCGTTAATGATGAGATCACATTTAGCGGGGCCGTTGCCGTTGGGAGGGACGACACTGATGGGTTTGTCGGCTGCGGATGCGCTGGCTACGGTACTGAGGCCGCCGTTAATTCTCACCGTAGCCGGCATAGGTTTAGCAGTAAACGCGACCAGGGTGTTGCCGTTTAGGCAGATATCTGCGGCGGTCGACGTGGTAGCCGGACCGATCAGCTGAACATTTTGGTATCGTTTTTTGGTGGCAGACGATGACTTGAGGACGCCCCCAACGCCGTTATCTGGAGAGATATCGGGCTGAGCCTGCGTGGGCGGCTCTTCGATCATCATCATCATTCTGAGATCGTACTGGTCGCTGATCACGACCCCTTCTTCGTCTTCATCTTTCATCGCGTTAGCGTAGTAGTTGTGCTCGAGCTGCGTTTCGTTTTTGCTCGCTTCTTCGTAGGCTACGTAATCGCGTCGGATATGCTCTTCGTCGTCGATAACGCAGTTCATCGTGTTGAACTGGTTGTCCAGCTCTTCGAACATGTTCTCGTGATGGTGCGCGTCGTCCACCGCCAACGCGTCGTCCATCATTGGCTCGTCGCGCAAGCCGCCACCGGTCGAGCTCTCCGGTTGCCCGCTGCCGGCCGCTGGCAAATCTCCGCAGCCTACCACTGTTTTCTTAAAAGGTAACCTATTGATAGCGTTCTGTATGCCGCCGGAGCCGTCTACCAAGATTTTAGTGATCAATGGAGTATCGTCGGTGCTCGGTATTTCGATCTCGGCCGCTAAGCTGGCCGAAGGCGGCCTAGTCGAGGCAGCCAGCCTCTCGTTCAACCGTTTCAAGGCTTCAACGTCGGCCGAAGACAAGACGTATTTTTCGACGCGCCCGTCTTCCGAAATTTTGGTCAAAACCACCGCTTCCGGATCGTTCTCCAGCTCCGGTGCTGTATCGTGTTTGATACGGTTTAAAATGTCCGGATCGGCCAAACTGATTGTCGTAGTAGCCGAAGCGGCCGCGTCGTACAACGCGGCCTCTTCGGTACTCGGCGACGTCGCAGGCAGCTCGGCAGACTGAACGGCGACCGGCTGCGTGGCCGCGCCGTCCAAGCTACTCAGCATATTTTCCACGCTAACGTCCACGTAAGTGCCGTCCGTCGTTTCGATTAAAAAAGGACAATCGTAAATAATACTAGATTGCAGATCGGCCGCCGTTAGAGCGGATGTCGCATTTTTAGCCTTCTCAGCGACGTAGTTATTCGTCACCTGCTCCATGTCGTGATTGTTCCTAGTTAATAATTTGGCTAATAGCGATTTACCGCCGGATGCGGTACCGTTCTCCTCTTCTACTGGGTCGTTCGAGGCAGCAGCACTGGTCACAGATATCAAACCTGAACCGTTACTGGTATCGTTAATAATTAAATTGTGCTCGGGGAATAAAATATTACTACTGCTAATACTGTGCTGTTCTTGTTGCTGTTGCTGCTGATGTTCTTGTTGTTGATCAAATGTCACAATACCGTCGCCGTTAATTTGCCTATTGCTTGGGTCGTGATTTAGAAAGCCAC
The DNA here is from genome assembly GCA_900065295.1 of Paracoccus marginatus. Taxonomy (NCBI): domain Eukaryota; kingdom Metazoa; phylum Arthropoda; class Insecta; order Hemiptera; family Pseudococcidae; genus Paracoccus; species Paracoccus marginatus. The sequence continues at coordinate 588 of FIZT01027547.1, read as the reverse complement.
CGTCGACGTCGTTCTCGATTTCTTCGTTGGCTAAATTACCGTCGTCGTCTATATGGCTGGAAAATAGTTTTTGATTATGCGATCTAGCCAGAGATAAGAGGATCTGAGCGGATTCCGTTTGCGGTGGCGTTACGACGAAGTTACGACTCGAATGGGCGCTTTGAGGGTGATCGTCGTAGGGCAAAGGGACGCCGTTTGTACTTTCTACCACCAAATCGGAGCCAGCCACGTTTTTGTAGATGGATATGCCGCCATCGCAGTGATTCTGCATGAAATGGCTGGAGGATGATGCGTCAGTGACGTTCGTGTCTAGCATCGAGCTGCTCGTTGCTGCTGTTGAGTTTGCTAAAGCTGTAGAAACATAAATAAACGCAAGAGGGTTAGTAGATTTGAGGTTTTTAAATAAAGAAGAAAATGATTTTAAAATAATAGAAATTAATTTTTAAAATGCAGATTTGCCTCGCTGATTTTTAAAAATTAAATTAAAATGAGGTTTCAGAGAAACTGACAATTTTTCCACACAGGTCATATTTTGCACCACCACACCCCCCCCCCCCCCCCCCCCCCCCCCCCAACAAAAAAAAAAAA